>JAIPRN010004832.1:0-13119 GCA_025469175.1 Geopemphigus sp. TES_GeoC_2020
ATATATATATATATATATATATATATATATATATATCTCAAATCGATTGGAATTGTGTTACGAAACAATGTATTAACGACAGCGAACATTTAGGGTACAAAAGAGGTCACGGGGGACTGGAACCCAACCCCTTGACAATGTGTTACTGTAGAGTACATACATATATATATGTAATATAATATTTACATATAAACGGCGTTAGCGTAATAAGAAAATCCATCTAAACGCGTAGGTGTATATATATATTATGATGGAATGTTTTAATTATGAAACGTTCGTTTCTATTTTACACGTACAATAAAGATACGTGTACACACGGTGTGGACGATGAACGCGAGAGTGAACTTTGAACATTGATAAGTCAAAACGGAATGTTTTGATGAATATTCTACTACAGTTCAAAGATGTGCTTCAATGTCCTTTAGAATAAACACGTAATGCGCGTCTATTGACTAACGCACATGCAGTACAACTACAAGAACGAACACCGCATACGCCCGACCATTATATTATTACGCGTATATCATTGTACACGTGAACGAGTTTGGTCGACAGAACCAACGGAAATCCGTTTAAGTATATTATAACATTTTGTCGTTTGGCGACCGGACGAAAACTACAGTTAGGTAACGTTTTGACTTTAGTACGTTTTCGTACATACGTGGCAATACGTTTGGATTAAAACCGGGATGATAGTGTCCCGGTGTACTATTTTTTAAATCATTCGTTATTGTTCCGAAGGCCTAATATAAATAATTAATAACCGCTCGTGTATATTATACATCTGTAAGGCCATTGCTTCGCCGTAATTATAATATTAAAACGTTTAAAAGCTACGCTTATGTTCGCGGTATAATAATATATATTTCTGACATGTCGAAACTGCTGTTGGAGTTACAAACATATCCGTGTTCGGAAACCGATAACACACCATCACGTTCTTATAAATATCATAGTACACCGACGATATTAACAATATTTCCGATTTCTTTTCATATTCAAGTTTTTTACGATACACTTTTGAGATTGAAGCCGTTGAAATATTTAATTTCCTCGAATGTCGGCATTATTTATATCGCTATGTTTAGAGCTGTGCTTAAGGATGGTGTGATGAAGTTACCAAATACCTCAAATTACGATTTTTTTCACATCTTTCAGTTTAGAATACACAAATTTTAGAATTTTAACTCAGTCCTTTCACACGTTTCAATCGACATTTTTATTTCAATTTTTTCTTTAAGAAGAATCAATATAATATTTGGAACCGAAATTTCATAAGGTTTATAAAAATATGTATTATTAAAGTTTATCAGTGTTATTACGTAAATTGAATTTTTTATTTTTTATTTATTAGGATATGTAATACATAATCCGCATCAGAAATATATTAGACGATACTCGAAATTGACACAAGTTTTCAGATTTGTATTAAAAAAATTTTTACGAGAAAATAACAAAAACGTTTCACGACCATTAAGAATCAAATGTTAACAAATTTACTTTCGTAGCCAACTTAGTACGTTATGATTCGTTAATAACAATCGCGATTTTAAATTTCGACCTACTTTGTAAAGTATAGTTAACGTTGTTGATTAATTTTGAACTTTCTGTAATTATACTTAAGAAAAATAATGTCGTTGATATGTATATCAATATAAAATACTGAACATGCCACTGGCAACATTGCATGTTGAATATATAATATTCCAAATGCGCGAATTTAGATTTTTTTATCGTATGATTATATGCATATACGGTACATACTTCCGAAAGAAAATAACGATTATTTAAATATTCATATTTTACGCGAACTTTTAATTTATAAATAATTATATGACATACTGAAAACGCTTTATAATATATTAGAATATATCGCTAGAATTACAATGAATAATATATAATAACGGAGTGCGTTGTAAATTATAATTATTTTATCGCGTTGACAAATGTTATAGTTTTTGTTACAGATTTACAATTGTCTCAGTAAATAATACGAATTTTGATAGACAAGAATAATTTTAATTCGTTGAGACTCTACGAAAATTTTGAATGTGACCATTAAAACTATATAATAATTCGTTTGTTTTAAGCTTGTTAAAACAGACTATTTTGACTTTTGTCGTTTCTATTTTTGCTCTCCATTGTTCTGTGTCCGATGTTGTATTGACGCTAAATGTGGCATTTAGTCTTATCAGATCTTTACTATGTCAAACTATCTTTGGCGTGGCCTCCCTAATGGTTTTTTTTCCGCTTGGATTTTCTATCGTTACTTTCCTCTGTCCACCGCACATGTTTATTGTCTATTCCTGTCTTTCATTGCTTAAAAAACTACGTACGTGAAGTTTATTGTTAAGATTTTGTACATCGGACTTTTTTCTTTTTTTAAACCTTCTTAACTTCACATTGTATTTAAGTCAAAATGGTTTTTTTAATAGTTTCTTTTCGAATCCCAGAAACTTTTCTTTATCCCCTAGCACGAGCATGTTTCACACGCAAGTCTTAATATGTACTTATACGTTTAAGTCCACTGTATAATAATTTTTGTTTGTTTTAACAGTAGTTTGGATGATAACATCTCTCTCATTGTGAAATATCTTCTATTGATCGTGTTTATCCCAAGTTTAATTTCACCGCGCACATTATTTTTTCACTAATGTTAAACTTCTTCCACTTATGAAAATGTATATCTATCTAAATTAAGGTTATTTTTTACATCTCGCGTACTTGATACGACTAAATATTTAGTTTTGGACTCGTTAACTGATAAACCCATATTGTGGATTGTTTTCAATCATTTTTTCGCACTGAGATATTCCTAAAATAATGATGATAACTATGTATGTTAAAATTTTATATGATCCGATTAATTATATGTTTCGATCGTTTCGCATATTCATTACTACGTTTCACTTTTTCAAGAGCTAAGTTGAATAATATTAGTGACAATGCGTCTTCTTGTCCACGTTACTTCGTTTTCTGTTTAACTATATATATTTCAGAGTTCTTCTGTTGTTCTTGCCCTAAAGTATGTAGTTTCCTGTTAATTCGTAAGTTTGTCTAGCAAATTTGGTTTTCTTCTCCTTTCATTCATTTCTAACTTGCTGACAATTTTCCTATTAAAATTGTACTATTGTGTATGTATATAATAATAATAATAATACAATATTGTGTATGTATATATCTACTATGTATGATTTCTATTAAGATCCTACTACCAGGTAATATGATATGTATCTCTATATATCTGCTTCTCGATAACTTCGGATATACTTAACTCATGAACAATACCGCTTGTCTATTCTTATATGGTCGATTTGGTTTTTAATTGATGCGTCCGGAGACACTTATTTCTGTTTGTAGATATTCTTTCTTGAGAAATAAATACGTATTGTTGATTTATAATATGTAAATATATCGCGGACTGCCCCAAAGTGTACTATTAGCATTAAATACGTTACATGTAAACTTTCCTCGTTTAATTGTTAACTAATCTAATCTTATTTTTGTATTAACGTCTCTTATAATTAATTAATTTCTTCCATAATTGAACTCGTAAATATTTTTTCATTTTCGTTTCGCTATATGTTGTAGTAATACGACAAACTATTTATCTACAAAAATGATAACATAATTGTTTACTTGGTCTTCAAATGTTTCATAAAAGTTTTCCAAATAGAAAAACGGATACGTTGCTCGCATGGAATGAATATGATTGTATAGAGAAATAAATAACTAAGTAAACTGGAAATGTGATACACGTAGGATAATTTTTTGACTGTTCCTTTATATATGTTGGTGGTCGTAGACATCGCGGTATTCATTAAGTAATTGTATTCTATAAACAACACGTGAGAATATTAATAAATTAATGTCCGTATTAATTGATAATAATTATATTCAATATTGTGTGTGCCTATTAAATCACACTACAAATAAATTACACGTCGACATGAACACGTATTACAAAATTCAATTGAGCATATAAAATTATTATTAACAAGATAATAATACATATATAGTTTTATCTGTTATATCCATTGATTAATTGAACTTCGACCTATTATTTATACAGGAAGGGCAGTGTTTGGAATATTATTGGCTAAAAATTATGTATCACTGGGAAATTGATCTACAATTTTAATTAGACACAAACCATTAATTGTGTCAATCACCTGCAACATGGAACCGTTTAGTAACAATGATATAGCAGATCGGATATTCGACCATTTTGGTAGCTAAATTATCGAAATTATTGTCAATTTTATTTCTCGAATTATACGAACAATCATGTTTAATATAATTACAGTTTGAAATTCGTCTGGTACAAATACGGTTTAGTCGTAACTAGGAATTCACGAATTGGTAAATCGAGAGGTAAATCCGCATCTTTATGGTTAATTATAAATTATATGATGTATACGTTATTTAAGTACATAAATTATTATAAAAATTATACTGCCACAAAGCATATATATGCATGTTATATGAGGATAATAATCTAACGCTAATTTATATAATTATAACAAACACATCGGTTCGTTTATTATTGTTTATATAAAAAAATCAAGTTATAATTTATAAAAATCAAATTATAATTTAATATTTTTACAAAATAAAAATATTAACGTACTCGCAATTGTTAATACAAATTTAAAGTACGAAATACGCTCGTTTTACATTCTTAGCGTTTAAAATTAATTGTAGATATATTTCATTATACCTATCATACGCAAATAGAAATATTTAATATCCACAAATAATAAATTCAATAATAAATGACTTACATTTTTTATTTACATAAAAATATGATTTATAATAAAATATAACGATCAAAAATGTTTTATCTCGCGTTATGAATATACACAAATCATTACGTATATAATGTTTTTTGTACTAATCTTTATTACATTCATATATATATATAGAATTATTATTAATTGTATAGGTATAAACATGTATATAATATATAAATATACACGATCATCATTTTAATTATCTTGGTAAAAAAGTACGTTGTTCCAAAGAAATATTTTATATTCGATCAGTCGATTTATATTTAAAGAGTAATATGCGTCTGTGAAAAATATTAACGAATAACGAATGAAGTTTATTATATAATCGTAAATAAGTCTATATAAATTATTTTAAGTGTACAGCATAACAATATCAGTGTTTTTCATTCTGTAGACATTTGCCAAAGATTTGATTTATTACTTCTCTATCGATAACTGTCCGTTTTTATTTTACTATTATATATTAATTACGGGTTTTAGGTACCTAGTATAAGTTACTACCAATACTGACTTTTTATGTTTTATAATGATAGTTTCTACGTCTATTCTACACAATAATTAAATTGTGGAAATGATGGTGAAAAATTAAAAATACATCATTATAAATATATTTCCGAAAAGTCTAGAGTAGAATAATATTTGTATACAATTATATTAAAAATAAACGTATTTTGTCTGTCAATCTATTCCTAACAATGGCCGTACAATAAGTTAATTTTGCACTAAAAATTCAACATTTAGAGATCCACGTGTGTTATTAAAAATGTTTTCTCGACCAATTGTGTAACTATTTAATAAATAAGTCACTGCCCCAGCGTAAAAAATATAAATGTTTAGTTCTAGAACGCAAATAGTTATTTAAAAACCGTTTGTTATTTTATTTATCGTGTAGAATAAGTTTAGGCGTATATATGTTTGTCGTTAATATTATTTAAACTCAGTAGCGGATTTAAAAGTTAAATGTTATTCGTTAAACGTGTATGACGATGGCCAAAATTTGTATTTTTATAAAAAGATATTACACATTATATATGTAAAGACGAGTCTGTTAAAATTTAAGTAAATGAGCGGAAAGTTAAAAAAGATTAATGTAAGTAATAAAAAAAGGTATTCGAATGTTTTTTATATTGTTTAGTCTTTATGGACCTATAATATCGTTAGTCGTAAATTCTTTAATATACATTAAATATTTATATTTATATTTTAAATTAAATTCTTCATTATAAAACAAAAACACAATCAACGAATATATATATACGACATAGTTTCGAGGTTTTTTCGCGACCGAAATGACCCGCAATTTCAGTTTTATTTTGAAAAAACTACCGTTTAAAATCACGCGATGTTCATTTTCTCGACGTGTTTATTATATTATCGCGATATAAATGTAGGTGTCGATTTTTAAAAGAGAAAACTATAAAATTACTTTCGTAACAACGATTAGGATTGTCATTATATTTTTATAAACGTCGGCTATCGCGTTAAAACTATTGTTATTGTGTGGGGACTCGTATTGCGATATTAAAATGTCCCGCCGAGTGTTAAAATGTTCGCTCTTTTTTTTGCGCAGACGCTATGTCTTCCGAATCGGCTGAACCGCCCGGCTGGCTGCGACTAGGCGACTTGGCCATCGGCGACGGTGGCGTGTGCGTGACTTCACTGATCAAGGACAAGATACGCGAGTATATGTTGAACGAGGAACATCAGCAGACGCCTTCGTCGTCGGCCACAGCGACGACGGTATCGTCCAAAAGCGGTGATACGTGCGTCCGGCGAATCGGCAACTCGCTGGACCTGTTGTTGCGGGAGAGCCGGAACGCCGGGCACGCCGTGGCCGCGGCCACCGTCAAGAACAAGCCATCCACATCGACCACTACGGTCACTGCCACCGCGAACGACCATTGCGCCGTGTCCACGACCATTAGCGCGCCCGCCGACAGTTCCCGTTCGGCCGTCGACGGACCGCTGCCACCGCCATCGACACCGCCACCACCACCACCGCCACCGCCGACGACACCACCGCCACCACGACCACCACCACCATCACCTCCACCGCCGCCGACTTTAACCAAACGGTAAGTCTATCGGATATTATCGGTTAGGTTTTTGTAGGTTAGGCGATTTCTTTTTCGATCTATCGCCTATATGTATACATTATAGCTAGTGATCTATATCGTGGGAGAAGGACGCGAACTATTCGTATTTGTTTACCCTTCCTAGTCCAAAAAAAATATACATGTATGTTTTCACGTTAACCACCAACGCCGTTCTTCGTTTTTCTCATCGCCGTGCGTTATTTGTACACGAATTTCGTTATTTCGCCATTCGTTATCGTCGTACATTTTCGATTTGTTATATATGTTATAATATATACTTCTTCGTCACGCGTTTTACCGATCAGGATGAATTTTTTCTGTTTTTAATAAAACGTAGTTTTTAAATTCCTGTCCGTAATATGTATAAAAATCTATTTCTGTTTTTTTGAAATATGATCGATATATGCGCACGCGATAACAAACGCTGATGCGACGAATTTAACGTTCATATATATATATATATATAGCTTATTGTGAAAACGGAGAGTGATAATATACGCATATTATGTTAATAATACGTTGTTACATTTCTCGTGTTATAATTTTGTACGATATTGTATCGCGTAGTAATCAATATAGTAGCACGTCGAATTAAATATTTTTTTTAACTTGGATTTTTGTGATCTTGCTACACTAAAAAACTAATAAACGTATTGGAATAACGGAATCTGAATAAACGTTTGATAAACGCGATTAATTTCTAAATTGATATAAAAATAGAATAGTTCTCTCTTCTTTTTAACGATTCATTATTACTTTACGTACAGTATATATTATATTATCGGTATGTTTTTACATATTTTTGTTACATTCGTATAGAAAAACAAAATCAATGATTTCTATAGCTACTTATATGTATGCAAACACTATTGTTCCTACAATGCCCTTCACACCGAAATCTATAAAAGGTTGTTACGATATGTTACTCAGTTATAGTCTTACCTTCTTGAAAATTATGCGGTATACTATTATATATATACGGTGTAGTCTTTTTTTGTATAAATATACACCCAATTGTAAATACAACTTTTCGACTAATTATTTAGCTTCAATTCGATTCTCTAGATTATTTATCTTAAAAAAATATTAATTAGAGTTAAATTCGTTTACTTGAACACATATCGCGCTTCGAAGTGAAAATTTTTTTTATAATTTGATTAAAAATATTTTAAATTGTAATTTGTAATCGATTCGTCCGAATTGAATATGTAATATTTAATAACAATTTAAATCAAATTATGACTACGATTGTATTACGTAAAATCATATACGTTAAATATTTTGTAATATTATCATGTTTCTTGTTTCAAAAGTTAATTTTGAAAAGGTTATCAAACTAGCTATTTTTTCTAAAACAGGTGTATTACTATAGAAAGCGATATTATTATTATTATAAATTATTAAATTGAAAAAAACACTTTCCAGAAATACTAAATCGTATCATATATAGACATATTAATTTAACGCGATGTATAATATTATATTTTATGATAACTAATCGTGTTCATATTTTTGCAACGGTGGTCCATAAATTATTGTTTACGCAAATTACTTCATCTGCCTAATTAGAAATAAATATAAAAATATAATTTAATAATTATTAACATCTATATTATTCTTGGATTTCAATAATACGCAACAAATATAATTATTATATTATTGTTATTCGTCCATATATTATTTTAAAGGCTTTGGATTTAGGCAGTTCTATTATTATTATTGTTATTTGTATGTTGTTTATCCTTGTAGTCGTATTATATATTCGACACATATAAATTGAATTCTAAATATGAAAAAACGACGCGTAAAAGATATTCTTAATTTATTAGGTTTAAGTTTTGATATTTACACTCGCATTTACTCAAAAATATTAACGCGAGAGATAAACAAAGATTGATGATAATTTATTATTTAAGATTCTGAATGGTGTAAATGACATATTGATATAATTGTAAATGTGTGTACAGCATTTTCTTTAAAAACATTTTATTCGAACAATTTAAGATTTTCATATATAGTAACTCGGCATATAAAACAAAATTTTTTATAAGATTCGATTAATTTAGGTTCATATTTGTAGGTACCAAAATTTGAAATAAATACACAAATTTCAATTTAATTTTAAAAATATTTCAAAATTTTCATATTTATTTTATAGGGGTGTTTATATTAATACGCAACATATAATTTGACGTGGAAGATAAGGAATAATTAATTTTTATTTTCAGCTTATTAAAATTAAATTTTTACATTTTCGTTTTATATTTACAAAATGAAAGACCGAAATTAATTAAAGTATTCTCAATAGTTTTGTCAATGGAAATCGTTATTCGCGTTTATACAGTTAAATTTGTTTTAAAGGTTACACGAAGAGAAAAAAAATGTTTAGTATGATCAAGTTGGTTTAAATAGAAGAACATATTAATTATTAACACAAGAAAATAAATCTCGATACATTATATCCTATTTAAACGTTCTATTTAAATAAATGAAATTGACATTGACAAACTATACTTAATATAAATCGGTTTGATTCCGTTACCGTTAAAAAAATTGAAATTTAATATTTTTTGAAAATAATACCAATTGGTAAGTTAAAATTTATATATTTTTTCTTGCATATTTTGAAAACGACTAAAGCATTAAATATACTTGTTTACTCGTTTACTTTATATACACCTATAAAATATATATATTAAAAATTATAGTTTTATATCTATATAGTCAAAGCATTAAATATTGTAACGTAATAAATGTAGTGAATATGTGATTACTTGCATTGAGAATCGCAGTATAATTATATAGGTTGGGCCCGGATGTCGGTGAGTGATGGAATTACAATACGTACAATAAATATTTGTTTGTTATATGATTGGCTAAATAATTATTTTTTATAAAGTTACAATCTAATTAAAAAACGTTATTCTGTATTTATCGAGATTTTCACGTAATATACAATTTGCACTTATAAGTTGCGAATTTGTCATTTACTTACAGTTTCAGTTTTTTGGAGATTCTTAAAATGTTGACATATTAAGTAATGTTCACTGTATAGATTACAAAAATAAACGATTTACGCGTTTCGTCAAAATATTTTACAAATTACTCGTACATTAAATGTTTCAACTAATAAAATTAGTAATATCATTGATTAAATATTTTGTGTTTAATCAATGGTACTATTAGTAACTGTCAACCGAGACACAATGTCTTTATTATATATATATATATATTTAGTACGTTTTCATTAATACAAAGACAGACATATTCAACCAGTATTTATTTAGATAAGAATATTATATACATTCGGTATATAAATAATGTCAGTAATTATTTTCTTCGAAAAAATTATCCGCGTACGTGCATCTTTTATCTTAAAAAGCGTATTTTTAATATGTTCAATATATTTTATATTGATGTCATTTCTGACTATGGCAAGGTCAAATCGCTATACATATTATAATTATTGTATTTTGTACCCATACTAGTCATATATATATATATCATAGGACAGTCAATCTTTATTATAATAATAGAGTCTAAAATGCCTATATAGATATTAGGTACATAAACACGACTATATACACAGTGACGTTTCAAATTTACCGAAGAGATAAGTCATACACTACTCAATTTTTTATTGAGCATTAAAAGTTGTTTGTTTTGAAAACTGCATTTCATTAATTATTGTACTCGAACAACACGTCTAATTTAATTATTATTTTATAAACGAGAATGTACACAATTTCAAAATTTATCAATATAAGTGCTATTGACTTTTATGATAAAATTTTCACGTCTTTTTATTTATTCGAACTACTTCTTTTATATACATAATCACACATGTAAATGTATATATATATATATATATATATATATACTTATACATAGTTACAGGTAATAAAAATTATGCATATTTTGCTAACGTGTAATATGAAATATATTTTGAATTCGACTTTATTTTTTGTTTAATTTCAATTTAATTTGCGTTAATTGTAATAAAGTGTTATACAAAAGTTACTCTATTACTCATATTATGAATTTAAGTATAAAATAAAATAAAACAAATATATTTCTGTTCCTAGGTCCATATCTATTTAAATTGTAATGGTTCTAAACGTTTATTTAGTTATTCAAAAAACTTAACTTGACAACCATAAGAACACCAAAAATGTTCCTAATAGGTATGTAATTATTTTAAATAAATAACAAATATATAGTTTTTTAAATTATCGTATTAGTTTAATCTCAACACAGATATTTGATAGGTAGGCACTCATAATTGTAAGGTACCTTTCTTGTTAGTCCATGTGAAACAATTATTATATTACATTTTATCCAATATAATTTTAGTCATCAAACCATTGCAACAAACACTCTTATCATTATAATTATTAGACACGTTAACAAAATGATCTATCATTTTTAAAAGACCGTATAACTATATATTTAATTTATAATACAAATCGATCAAAAGAATCGACTATAAATTTAAAATCGATATATTTAAAGTTTAAGTTTATCATCGAATAATTGTGCATATCGATTAAAAAATCAATACTTAAACTTACGTCAAAAAAAGACTAAATGACATGAGCTCTTGAAAATAATTTAATTGTATGAGGTCGTTTCTAGTTTTATCAGTTTACTTATAAGAGGACATATTAATTTGATTTAGTATTTGTGTGACGATGTTGTGTATATAAAAAAGTTATTGAATACAAAATCAAATTTAAAATTAAATAATAATATATTCTATTCATTTTAAAAACAAAAAAATATAATTCATAATAAATGGGTATTATAATAACTAAAAATTACTCTTCATTGAGGGCAATATTTTTATTATTTATTAATTAAATATATTCGTATTTAATTAGATATTTTAACTATAATATTTTTAGAAACCTATATTCGTGATATATATTATACTTATAAATTTCTTATGTATATATATATGATTTGCAAATATGAATTAAGATTTTTCAAATGATAGTACAATTTTAAAAATAAAATATTTATTCATAACGATAATAGCGCTATAAACTGTAAAAATAAGCTCAAACCTAATACACGTGTAATCCGCAATACTTAATTAATTATATAATAATATTTAACCATTATAATATTAACATATGATAATTCTACTGCAGACAATGTTAAAATATAACACTATTAAATTATTGAAACATGGTTTGCATAATCACTACATTTTTTATATATTATGATAGATGGATATTTATGCGTATTTTCTATACCATGCAACTAGATCAAGGACGCAGTGATTTTGGTACTGAACAAATGAAAATTTGTAAAAATAATTTAATTAATAATAATTTAACCAAAAAAAGTCGAAATTTTTAGTGCCTGTTATTAAGCTCTCAAAATGATATTATTTATGTTACTGATGATATTAATCATATAATAACTGTATATATATATATTATATACACTATATATTAACTGTTATATATAGTTATTGATATAGTGTCACTATACATACGATTATATTTAACAATGTAATAATTTGTGAAATGAAACTTTTAAAACGAATAGTTTACCTCGAATCATAATATAATACCTATATAGTATAATACGATTTACGAGTAATATGTTTAATAATAATTTTTTTAAAAAAATAACGTAATATTATATTCAAACAATGGATCATCGTTTAACTATATAGTTAAATGTAATGCGATCAAACGATAATTTACGATCTTTAAGAAGGGGCGATTAAGTCAAGGACCTCTAGTAATGCTTTTTCCTTGAAAATAACAGTTTAGAACTATATTGTTTTTACTATAGAAATAAACAATGATGTCAGAGTTTGACCCGCTTATTCAAATGTCCAATATGTTAAAATAGCGCTTTTCTTAGTTTTGAATACTTTAATATTCAATCATTTCTTGTCTATTTATAACTTATTTATTACACTTGGGTATATTCAGCCTATATATTATGAATACTATTGTCAATATGCATACTATATACAATAAAATGTTACGGGATAATGCAATTTAGTCTTTTTTATCCTGATTAATAAAATTACAGGTCATTATTATAGTAATATACCATTAGAAATAATGAAATTGTCCACGATCATATTTTCATCAGAATATATAAAACTTAAATTAAAAACTTTGAATTATTTATTAGTTTTTAAGACACTAAAAGTAGTTTTAAATACGCTATTAAATTTCAAATATATATATATATATATATATATA
>JAIPRN010004833.1:0-13116 GCA_025469175.1 Geopemphigus sp. TES_GeoC_2020
ATCAATAAACGATGGCGACTCACCGGTCCGAAGTACTGCCTTCAGGCATTCCGGGCCAGTGGGTGTATTGCCGATTTAAAAAAAAAAAAAAAGGAGGATCATAGGCACTGTAGAGGAAGATGTAAATGGTGCCGTCTCAGGGGACTGTGTCGATTCCGTTGATACGGTAGCTTAAGCTCTTTAATGGAAAATGTAAATGGCTGCCCCCGGGGGGGGAATTGTCCTTTCGTGTGATTGTTCTTAAGAAGTGGTAGCCTTTAAGGATTATTGTAAATTAGATTCGACGTGCGGGCAAGGGAGGCGCGAAGTAAAACAACGCGAGGATAGTTCGCCTTTTACATTAAGGACGACTATTATCGTAAAACTATTTTTATATGTTTGTTTCTCGATAAATGACGGCGGCTCCTCACTGGTCCGAAGTACCGCGTTCAGGCATTCCGGGCGACTGAGTGTGGAAAACGACGAGAAAAAAAAAGGGCGGTGTAGTCCGACAAATTCGATAGTCCGACGTCGCTTTACGAAACGTTTGTCGGATTACTGGTAGTCTACGGTAGTTCGGTGAAATTATAACCGTCCGTGTGATTTACGAATATGGCCCGAGTACGCGGTCGTCTCCCTGTCCCGCCGGCCATTCCGAATCACCCCGCGCGTACGTCCCGTGCTCCGGCGGTTCCGAAGTTTTTCGTAATTTTTCGTATCGGTAGTCAACGATCGATACGTAACGTACCGCCGGATTACGGCGAAACAGACGCGCGGGATTGACGGATTAATTTCAATGGTTCCCCAAAACACTCGGCGGTATGTGATGTACGCGGGTACGTACTCGCGGATTTCACGAACGGCGCCGTAGAACGAACGTTGTTGGAATCGTGTCGCAAATTGACGAAATGGTCGCGTAATTAAACGTTCGGTACGGGTTGAACGTAAAACTACGGGGCCCGGGTCTTTTGTGTTTGGACAATATCGCGTGGTCCCGAATCGCCGTCCGTTTCGCGTGTGCGGCGAAAATAACGAGCACGATCGACGAACGTCGTCGACAACTCTACTACCGATCGTATTCACCTAATTACGTACGTCGGGACGGACGTTATCGTTCAGACGCCGTGACGGGCCAACTGGGCCGTACTCGTATTTAATTTCCGAACGTATTCTCGTATATTATGGTCGCCGGCAGTAATTGCGCGTAGAAACCGTCGGTTTCGTTTCGATCGCGCCGAGAATCTCGCCAAACGGTCACGCGTTAGACGTTTCTCGTGCAATTAATTACCTATTAACGATACGAACGGACAAATTGTTTCACATCTAAAACGTACACGCAGTTCGTAATATATTCTCGTAATAAAAAAAACGAAACCCCGGACGAATTCGGGACTAATTTGCCCAAAGTGAAATACGATTATGGTTACGTATTTACTTGTATCTTCTATCGAGAACCTTCGTAAACAACCGTTAAGCACGTTAATTCGAAACACTCGTTGCGCTTGTATTACTTTAAGATTTTTATCGTCGCGAGTATCGATAATTGCGGGAAAAGCGAAACGTGTTTTTTTGGAAATGTTTTAAAAAATTTATAATTCTTATGTTCTGAAGCGAGTTATTTTTTTATTTTCGTAAAAAGCGTATCAATATACGAAATATATTGTAAATAATAACGTAAACGCGATTCTATGCGCAACGGCGTCGATATTATAGATGAAAATTGGGCGTAAATTATTTGTCCCGTCCGACGGCGATTTGCTCGTCGGCGTATAAGCAAAACGAACGGCAACGGCCAACATTTTCGACTTTGGTGTTTCGTGATACGTGCGTGTAGGTTCGGTAGCCGATTAAAATATTTTACGAGGGGCGAACAACGGGATTTTCGTTTTCGATGTAATTTTGAAGAAAACGTAAAATTTTAGGTGGCTAGGCCCAATGAAAAAGGGTGGTCGTCGGAGATGGTGACCTCGGCGCGCTACGATATTTCGAAAAGCGCGTAATTTTCGTAGCACTTGTATTACCGGTTTTCGAATAAAGCGTTATAATAATAACGCGTACATTCGTTTTCTTTCCATTCAAGCGACGTTTAACGATAAAAAGGACGAAAAAAACTGGAACGTAATCCCGCTTACGTTTTTTTTTTTTTTTGTTGCTCATAAATAGAATTACGATACGAGATTCAGTCGCAATTTTACGTAAAAGAAACGAAGGGATCGAAAAAAAATTTTGGAATTTTCGACTTCGCGGACGAAACAACACGGGCGTTCAGAGCCACGTCCGTTTTCGAGGTTTT
This sequence comes from Geopemphigus sp. TES_GeoC_2020, assembly GCA_025469175.1. Taxonomy (NCBI): domain Eukaryota; kingdom Metazoa; phylum Arthropoda; class Insecta; order Hemiptera; family Aphididae; genus Geopemphigus; species Geopemphigus sp. TES_GeoC_2020. The sequence continues at coordinate 2,273 of JAIPRN010004833.1, forward strand.
ATTAGAATAACGAAGTTTTTCGATTTCGAAAACGACGTCGAAATCGAGGCGAAAGAAATACGACGGACAATCGCGACAAATCGATCGGGTATTTTTGCTGTATATTAATGTAATTGAATTTGGTTTCTCAGCCGCAGCGCAATCACGGCGGTGGCAACGGTGTCGGTGTCGGCGGCATCGGTCGTTGCGACGGTGTGGTAGCGGTGGGGTGGTGACATTGACATCGCGGCGGCGGCGGCGGCGGTGTCAGTATCAGCAATAGCGACGGTGAAGGTAAAATCGGTCGTGGTGTCGACACGTTGTCGGAATGATGGTGATAGTAATAAGACGGTGTCAGCGGTGTCGTCGATTCGGTGGTGTCAGTATCAGTAATAGCGCGGTGGAGGTAAAATCGGCCGTAGTGTCTACGAGGTGGTGATAGTAGTAAGACGGCGTCGGTGGTGTCAGTCAGTATCAGCAATAGTAATGGTGGAGGCAAAATCGGCCGTGATGTCGACGGAGTGGTGATAGTAGTATGACGGTGTCGGAAGCAGTAAGGGTGGAGGTGGAGCGGTGGAAGCAGCGGCAGCATCGGTCGTTGCGTCGATGTGGTGGTATCAATATCAATAATAGCGATGGTGAAGGTAAAATTGGCCGTCGTGTCGACGGGGTGGTGATAGTAGTATGATGGTGTTGGTGGCAGCAAGGGTGGAGGTGGAGCGGTGGAAGCGACGGCGGCGGCGGCGGCAGCATCGGTCGTTGCGTCGATGTGGTGGCATTGACGTCGGCGGTGGTGTTAGTATCAATAATAGCCACGGTGGAGGTAAAATCGGCCGCGGTTTCAACGGGGTGGTGATAGTAGTATGACGGTGTCGGTGGTGTCGTCGATTCGGTGGTGTTAGTATCAATAATAGCGACGGTGGAGGTAAAATTGGCCGCGGTGTCGACGAGGTGGTGATAGTAGTAGGACGGTGTCGATGAGGGCGTGGGTGGTGGTGGAGCGGTGGCTGCGGCGGCAGCATCGGTCGTTGCGTCGGTGTGGTGGCATTGACGTCGGTGTCGGTGGGGTGGTGGAGGAGCGGGTGACGAGGACGCGAAGACCGTGATGAGACGAATACCGATCGTGATGGACAAAGAGGTGGTGCGACGGACGACGGGTACTGCGCACGCGCGCGCTCGCAGCCGCCGTATCACCGCGGTACGTATACAATAATATCGCCTGATAAGGTTTTCGTGGTCGTGCGTGTTGTTTTCGTTTCGTTGCCGTCGACCACCTCCGTCGCGTTGCGTAATACACACAAACACACACACACACACAGGTGCGCGTGCGCGCGCTTTAATAAATCGTACGTACACTGTTTTCAAGACGTTACTTCCTCGGTAATTGAGGACAACAACAACAACAACAACGACTACGGTACGGTGGTCGTGCGGAAAAACGAATTTACAACGATCGCGTCGTCGTCGTGTACAACAATTTGGTCGAGTGCCGCCGTACACGGAAAACGCGATTTCCGAATAAAATCGTCGTCGTTCGACCGAGCCCGGTCGCCCGTCGTTCTCTACGTTCATTTTTCTCGCCGCCATTCGTCGCCGTCGTCCACGTCTTCGTTCCCACCGCGTTTACCATTTTACGCCGTCAATACCCGCCGAATGGTGGCCGCGTAAACGCAATCCGACAAGCTGGACAAGTTACCCGAATACCTACGCGACACCGTGGACTGGTTCATGGGGTAAGTACGAGTCGCGGCCGTCGGTACGGTACCGACGGCTTCTCTACGCCGCCATTATTCACTCGGGTACGTCTCCGGATAACAATATTATTGCGCTCACGTCGAACGTGCCGTATTATGTTAAACCAATGCCGAGTGGTCCGTTGGCTTCACATTGACGCGACGTTATTTCTATGTATCGATAAACGTTTGTGCGAACGATATTTTAAGTGATATTTAAGATATTTCGACGGTCGTCCGCGTTAAATGCTGACGAAATAAAATAGTTTCGCCCCAACGTTTTATCGCGTCATCGTGATTTATCGTTATTTTTCCGAAACAATCGGAGTTCGTTCGAGTCGCAGTAGATTGTATATTCTGTAGTTTGAATGTAATTTCACGATACCTCGAATCTGATCGCCGTCTAATTTTTAACATTAACCGACTTATTTACATACACATAATAAAATCGTCGAAACTGTGTACACATACGTATAATATCATAATTTGTTTACTACTGTGTAGGTACCCGAGTACGACGAAGAAAATGTTCCGCCCGTAATTAATAGTAATTATTCGACGTTATTTATTCGCGAATAATCTGTATATTTTTCGATATATGTACACAATTGGGCATTTGTTTTTTTATTAATCAAACTATAGAAAAGTAAATTACAAGTTTTTATGCAGAATTGTTTAGGTTAAGTTAATTTTATTTATTGAGACATCGATGTTTTGATTAAAACCGAAAAAATATTACAGGTAATGCTATAGATAAAAATTTCATAAATATTTTGTGTTGTCGTCAAACAAACTTGAACCTTGTTATAAGTTTGGCGAAGTATTATCGAATATAATATATTATATTATATTCGAATATATCGAAGTTTTTTGAAAATTCGTCGTTTTATAGTTATATTAAAATTACTTAGGTATTATAATCGATAATTGTTGACAATTGAATGTATCAAGACGGTAAAATGGAAATTATAATATTAAAGTATATATAATATCATTCTGTAAAAATAGCGAATAATAATAATATATAGGTAACATATTTTAAATAATTAGTAAAATTCATATCTACATTTTATCTTTTAATTCTTTTTGTAGCTATAAAAACGATAGGTAGGTTTATTATATAAGTACTACGGTATATATGTTTTCTTTGTTCTAAATGGATTTTAATGAAGATAAGTCGCTACTCTAGTTTTATAAATGATAAATAATAAATAGAAGTAAATTATAAATATACAATTTTCTTAGTAAAAGATATATATATATGATAATCTAAACTTATATCATTCAATTTGGTAACTGGATAGATAACTATTGAATAAAATATTATAAAATTCAATTAAGAACTGTAATTACTTAGGTACAATAAAAAAGCTTTTGATACGTAGTTCTTATGTCAATAAATTAACGTTAAGGTATATGACATTATTTCGAAACAAATAGGTATATACTTAGGAAGTATTTCTCTGTGTGCGTGTGTTTTTTAATCAGCTCGACTTTGTTAGTCCACCGTGGTGTAATGTAATCATAATTGGGTTTTTGTTAACATAAAATTCGAAGCAAAATAGAATGTTTGATCTTCTTAGTTTTCTACACTGACCTCGTTTGTTGTTTTAACAATATTTATCAATTATAAACTTACTCCATAGTAGACGTATTTCTGAACATAATCGATTTAAATTTACAACGTAACTTAAATAAAATAAAGGTATAAATTAATCGTCGTTTTTAATAGGTAATTTTTGAAGAAAAAGTGTCAAAGTTTACAAGTTCCATAAGCGTGTTTTATGATTAACGAAAATATTATATTTTTAACGCGTACTTTTTTATGTTAAATAATGTTTCGTATATAATTTAGCAGTTTCCAAATAAGTAAACGATTAACGATAAATATTCGTTGGTTGGTGTTTTCAAGTTTTTGTCTATTGTCATATTGTAATGATGGATTATATAAACGACGTTTAAATAAATATTCCGTTTTGATTTCTATTAATACGTAAAAGTATTCAAGTCGCGTGTACGAAAATTAAACTAGGAAATACTGTCGGTGTTATTGTTATTGCGGGGCGAGTTGTTGTTAATTTATGGTTGTATACATTGAGCAGTAGTTATGACTTACGAATAATGATAAGGTATATTGTATTTAAATATTTCAAAATAAATACTAAGGATTGTACAACATAATCGGCTTATTTTTTCTTCGATCGTTAATTACGCGTATTGTTTATGACAAGGCCATAACAATTTCTTCGTTAATCATTTATACGAAACATTTTACTTTACGAAATACGTTCATTTTATTCGCTTATACTTATTGTTTTATCGCGTCTATGGAAATCGTAATAATTATAATAGTAACAACTTAATCGTTTTTAACGTTCGATTTATTTAACGCGCTGCTTGTCCAATATTTTAACGTTAACTTTTCGGTCTTCATAAATTCAATCACGTAATACTCGGCAATTACTGTTAAATAATCATTATTATAATTTACGTGTCGTTATTGTTAAGACGATATTAGTTTGTTAAAATTTAGAAAGAAGAAATATACGAAACGTATGTAATTAGTAAGATGAAAATCGGTGAAACGTTTATTATTTTTTTTTTTACAAAAATATAAGTCGGATTTTGTTTTATAACTTAAAATTATCGATTATACAAGACGAAAACCGATTGAGAAAATGAACGTAAAATATGTTAAACGAATTATTCTGCGTAATACGTAAACGCGTGTGTATATTTTCCTGCGAAAAATACATAAACAATAACGGTATTATTAAAAACTGAACACGAAACTGTGCGTTTTTTACGACGGTTAAGTAATTGGACCCATTGTTATGTATATAATAATATTTGCCGACAATATACGTGTTTATCGTTAATTAAATATAATTTTAAACGATAACGATATTTTTACTAGGAAATCGAAATAAAAGGTTGAAGAAGTAAAAGGCTAAACGTAAAAAAAAAATAATAAAAATATTCGTACGGAGAATAATAATAAATGAACGTCGAGTTTGTAAAAAAAAATTTTTGCCGATTCCCGGTAATCGAAAGAAAACGAATGTTATCAAATATTTGAAACGATACATACTTAAGCAATTAAATAATAAAAATGTATATACGTACGTATATTACGTTTAAGTAATATTATTTACATTTTTCCCAACAGTTATAGATTTTACACGTTAACGGTTTTTTTTTGGTCTTTACCATAAATAATTATGCGCCGACATTGACTATTATTATTCGTACTCCAATTGGCTATAATTGTTAGAGGTGAACGTGTATTTCGGTGATATTGACATTGGCAGTCGTGACTAGTCAATTTGCGCCAAGAACCAAAAACGTTTTCGATAGTATACGCGTAAAGAACGAAAGTGTATAAATTATACGAATATTGACGGAGGAATAGAAATCAAACGGCGTTTAATGTTTAAAAAATAGAGAAAAATATTAGCTCGAAAATTTTACGTTGTTTTTGTAAATTCTTCGGCCGTGTGTGTGTGTGTGTCTAATGAAATTATTTTTGTTTGATACAGGAAAGGTCGGAAGGCCAAGGACAAGGAATCATTATGTAACGACGACAACAAGTTGTATCTGGAAGAGGCTGTATTGGAAAAGAAATTACCAGACATCGATCTTAGGATATTAGTGGAAATTCCGAATGGAATTGATTACAACGAGTGGCTTGCTTCGCACAGTATGTTGTAGACTTTTCGATCGATCGTTGACGTGTTTGCGTTTTGTTAATCTAACGTGTTTTTACCGTTATTTTAGCGATTTCAATTTTCGACAACGCGAATTTGATATATGGAACTGTGTCAGAATTCTGTACCATTTCGGGATGCCCTGACATGGTCGGGCCGAGTTACAGGTATTTTACAAACCGTCGATGAGAACGGTGTTTATCGGAAATAATAAGGCGTTTACACGAATTAAGCTAAATAATAATCGTTTCCGCGATCCGAGTGAAATATCACGGCCCGAAATTAAATAGATTTTGTAAAAACGGAATAATTATTATACGATAATGTTCTTTTGTAATCGACTAATTCCTGTAAATTGCGCGTAATCGAAATACGTTTTATATTTCAAAACGATCGACGTTATTATTAAAAACGGTTTGTCGGCGTAATTAACCGCGTCGAGGTCATAAACGGAAGAAGCGCGCGTGTTTTGAAACAATGCGCGAACTTTTACGACGAACGCGTGTTTTTGCGGACAAAAGAATTATTGTTCGAGAAACATTAAACGCGCGTTTATGTTCGCGTTCGGGCACGAGCGTACGTTTACGAACCGTTAACAACTGTTGATAATGCTCGACGCGTTTCGTGTTTCCGCAGGACTTACTTATGGTTTGACGAAAAAGGGAAGAAATCGCGGGTGGCCGCCCCCTTGTACATCGACTACGTCATGACGTACGTCCAGAAGACCATCAACGACGAGACGGTTTTCCCCACCAAGTACGGTACGTATATATTTTGCCCACACTCCCATTACGTCCCCGGACGTTTCGCCGCGCCGCGGAACTTAAACCGCGCGTTCGTTTGTTCGGTGCAGCCAACGAATTCCCCGTCGGGTTCGAGGTGGTCGTGAGGAAAATTTTAAGGCTGCTGTTCCACGTGTTGGCGCACTTGTACCACAGCCACTTCCGCGAGTTAGTGCTATTGAATTTGCACACGCATTTGAACTGCGTGTTCGCCCACCTGTCGGTGTTCAACCACCGTTACCAGTTGATCGAACCGCGCGAGACCGAAATCTTGCAAGATTTGGTGGTCGCCCTGAAGATTCTCGACAACGACGACGACGACAACGACGACGACGACAACAACAAGGACGACGACGACGACAGGACGGCTGCGGCTATTGACGGCGACGAGTCCACCGACGACTACAACAGAGGCGTCATCAACAAAGAACCGACAATGTCTTCTGCCGACCAACCTATTAACATGTTCCCTAACCTTTATCCTCCTACCAATACGGACGTTGACTACTCAACATGATCGTCGTCTCTAGTCTATTTATATAACGTAGGTACGTACTCGCGTTACTTCTTGTGCCGCGCGACCGTATTTTTATTCGATTTGACAGCGCGTGAAACGTTCTTGTTCGATAATGTTTCGGTAACTATCTGTCGACAATTATTATTATTATAATACTTATATTATACCTATACTATTACTGTTACTCGTAGTACAATTTTGAAAAGTAACGTTTATTTTCGAAACGCGATTTGAATCCGTTCGAATGCCGTTTTGTCTGTAATTGTTGTTCCTGTGTTAAAGTTTATCTCGTTCCAGTCGCTTACGACGTAACGAAGAAGTCAAATTATATTGTTACGGATATTCTATTTACTATGTTACTATTCGTGTCGCTTGTGTCGCCGCTATATTCTAAATTTGTTTTGAGCGTTCGGGGTTGTGGACGGACACGCGCGTCGTCGACGAATAAATTCGAATTTTACTCCCTAACGTGTTATACTTACCGTTCGATACGCGCGCCTGCGCGCGTCTGTCAAATATACACGTTACGCGGTATTCGAATAACTTACTTCTTCGGCTCAACTAATTGTGTTCTCTGGATAATCGGCGTTGTTGTAGTTCACGACCGCGAACTATTACGCATATTTAATAGTGTCCGGGGACCGGACTATTTGTGAGAATATTCGTTCATTTTTATCTTCTTGTATATTCGTGATGTGTTTAAATATTGTGATAGCGCGAGCTCTGCCCTTAAAAAAAAAAAAAACGAAAAATCGCGTTTATTTTCTCGTACTTATTTGCGTAGTTATTTGTTTTTATCGCGTATTTTTTAGCCCGTGATTGTTTGTATCGCCGTGTACAAAATTAAAGTAACGCGCGCGCGCGTTAATTACGGAAAACGTGTCGGAAATTATTTTTTTAGCTCGTTGGTAATACACCCAAAAGTTACTACGAAAAGTGTCCCCCGGCAGTGGCGGCCGGTTCACGAACTTTCGGACACACGTTTCTCGTCGTTAAATTGCGACGCGGCGAATTATGAACTCAACCGTCCAGTTTGTTTCCTCCTAGAGCCTTAATACGTTTATCGACCGCCTGTGTCATTTACCATTTATTACCTATTTTACTATTAATGATTTTTTGGTCGGTTTCGTTTTTTAAACGCGAGGAAGCTTCGACGCCGATGAAACACATTTCCGACCGGCCTGTCGCGACTTCGGGATACTTGACGTGCGGCGTATTGTGCCGGGTGGTGGTCGCGTTGTACGTTCAGCGGAAACAAAACCGTCGCCGTACGTTCAATGTAAATTCGAGTTACCTGATTTGTCGAAGTGTGTCGTTGAACGTTCGTTCTTTGTATCGGAATAGACTCTCCTAGAAAGATAGTCGGTAGGGCGAACGTATTATATATTATAATAATAAGACGATTGTGATTTTTTTTTTTTAGATTTATTTTTATCTAATTAATTTTATTATTTTTTTTTTTTAGTAATATATCCGCGCGTTATGTTACGTTTATATTAAACATAAGTAATATTAAAATACGGTATAGTTTGTTCGGTACGCGCGTGTTACGGTCAAAGCGGATAACGGTTCTAGGTCCCCCCCGGGTCAATAGTACGCCGAGTGTAATATCGTTCGTCGAGAGGGTGGGTAAATTTAACCTTCCCCTTTAATTCGCCCTTAGCGGATTTTCCGAAATCAATTTCCACGTTTAAACGAACGTCTCGTACGCGCTATTCGTTACACCGGGTACTCGTCCGTCGCGAAACAGTTACGAAACCGGTAATAATTGGTCGACCGGGGTGCGGATTCGGAATAGAACGACGGCGGACCATTAGCGTTTCGATTTCGACGCGCTTTTTTTTTTTTTAAATACGAGCGTTCGCGGCGGGACAGTTTCGTCCCGGTGGCGGGCGTAGCTGGTAGGGGAGAGTGATCAACCGTGTCGACGAACGCGAACGAGAGTGGCCGCACGGGGCGATGTATTCGAGCGCCGACTTGGCGGCCGATCGCCACTTGGGATACGTCTCGAAGAACGAGCGTCGTTTCCGTTTCTACGCGCGCGATTGTCCGCGGGGACCACACACGCTGTCCGGAGCTTTGACCGGGTAACACACGTTTAGCCCACCGCTTGTTACCGTTACGTTATGTTTCCGGCGAAAAGTTTACGAATACGTTACGAAGCGAACCAGAAGCGTATATTTATTTTTATAATAGGAAATGGCGGGTGTACGGGTGGTGGTGGCGGAAAATGGAGAAACGTTCGTGTCGTACTTACGGCCGGCCGAACGTGCGCGCATGTTCGTTGGTTAGGCGTCGTCGGCGTACGTATGAAGGAAACCGCGCCGCCACCCTTCGCGTTCCGGTCGTTTTTCGAAAGCGACGAAAACGTAATATCTCCCGCGGTCACCCGTTCCGCCGCCGGCTGAGGAGTCGTCGTCGTGTTCCTCCATCGTCGGGGCGCGATACCGTTTCCCTTTTAGACTTAAACGAAAATTAAACAGTGTCGTAATTTGTTAAGAACCGTAATTTGTTGACTATGTTGTACAATTGTTGTTTAAATTACAAATATATGATACGTAACGAATGTCGGCGTCGTTACTTGCATTACCCCCGGTCGGGCTTTCCTGTCCGGAATTTATCTTCTTTTTTTTTTTGTCGTTAACGCCCGGCCCGGCAAGCGTCGTATTTTTCGAATATACGTTTCGTCCGTGGCGAAAACCTTTTGCGGCAGGGTCTCTACAGCGTCCGAACTTGTACCTACCTACTATACGTGTGTCCCGGGCCAAGTGGTAACGACATTTCCGCGACGCGCAGGATTCGTTTACGGTAATTATCGGTACGGCGTGAAACGGTTCCTCGGATTTACGACGACGGTTGTTCCGAATCGTCCCGGAGGTTCGACGTACTTGTTGGACGCGGTGTTTTTTGTACAGCGAATGGCGTCCCGAAACTATGAGCGCGGCGTAGCCGGGAAATTATATCGTCGAACACGCGCCGACGAATTTTGGTCGGGACTGGTAATTTCGTATCCGGACGATTGTCGTTGTTTTTCGTCGTTCCGTTTGCAAATCGGTTTACTTCGTCGTTACGTTTTCAACGAGCACGCACGAAACCGGCGGACGAATAGACGATTTTTTTTCAATTACTACGTCGGAACTCATCGCGTGCCCGGTAGAGTTTCGTAAATAAAACGCGTTCGATATGGCGACGAACGGTTGTTTTTTTTTAACGTATACGTCGTGGAAACGTGTTTCGGAAATTTTGAAATCGCGCGAAAAACTTTCGACTTTCGTTCTCGACGCCGAAATACGCGTATTCCAAAAACGGGAAAAACGAAAAAATCCCAACCGGCGATAATCCGGAGGCGCGCTACGAATTGTCGGTATTTAATCGCTGACCCCCTCCAATGATTACGAGACCATGGTATCCGCGAACTTGGAACCGTTTTGGCCGAACCATTCGGGTGCGCAACGACGAGACGTGTCCAAACAACGATTGTAAACTGTTGCGCGAGTAATATATTGGGGGGGGGGGTTTGAACGTTGAGGAACGGACGTACGGAAAATTAGAACTCGGACACGACGGTGTTTGGACGAACGGTGTACGGCGTATATATATATAAAAATGTTTACGAAATATTTTTCCCTCCCCGACACGTTAATTCGTCTTTTTACTTCGCGGGTGTTACTCGTTGACAAATACAACGCCCGTCGTGTGTGAGTGTGTGTACGCGCGTGGGGAGAGAAAAGGGGGGAGCGTCCGCGAAAAAGTACGAATTTTTCGTAAGCATACGCGTGGCCACGAAGCTACTTGCAGCGGCACGATCGCTGTATGTCGCGCTATTCGCCTACGTTTATTTATATTAAATTTTATTATTTTATTTTACTATTTTTATTAATAATATAATATCGGGTGACCGAGCTTTGCTGGGTATTTTTTTTTTTTTTGGTAAATCGTGTTTTGTGGAAGTTATATTTAGATACGAATTACCGATGAAATATGAATAATATTTTTCGATCTTACCGACATAATAATATGAAAATAGTATTACTACTCGCCCACAGATGTCAGTTTATGTATTTTTTTTTACCGAATTTTTTAGTATTTTTTTTTTTTTTTTTTGGTCATTTTTTCGTGTTTTTTT
>JAIPRN010004834.1:0-13099 GCA_025469175.1 Geopemphigus sp. TES_GeoC_2020
ACACACACACACACACACACACACACACACACACACACACACACACACACACACACACACACACATACACACACATAAGTCGAAAACTTTTAATGTACAAATTTTATTTCGCTTTTATACCGCCGTGAATTAAAATGGCCGTGAACTTATCGTACAAACTTTTTTTTTTTTCGATACCCATCTAGCGAACTGATCACGCGACGTCGTGTACAGTTTATATTGATAGTTTCGTGTTCTAAGAAATATGAAATAACGAAATTTCTTTCGCGCAATACGAATAATTTTCTCTTTGACGTTAAGTTATAATTATTATTATATTACCGTTTAATAATAATTCGTCGATAATAATATTCATTAACAAAAATTATGCCTTTTATCCGTTTTCTCCATCTTTTCCTCAACGTCGCTCCTGCTTCTCCTACTTCGTCCTACTCCAATTGCAGTCTCTTCCCGTGACACATTATTTTATCCGTAAAATACATACATACGTATTTGTCTACCGTCACACTTTATGCCATAAAAACCAATTATATATTACGTTCACACATACACATACACACACATACACATACATACATACATAGTCAAGGTCGCACAAAGTTGATCCTATCCAACCACATGCATAATACACGTACACATAAACCTAACCTAACCCCGACGACCTCTACTAGGTTACTGTTACTGGTTCAGCCGCGCGCGAGTTTAACTTATACTAACCGGTTCGACCTTCAAAAATTGTACTAGACACCTCTATGCTGTTAACTGGTATTTACGCCATGCAGTGATCTCCCCACTCTGAAGTAGAAAAAAGGTATACTCGATGTTTTCAAGAACTATTGAAGAACGTGTTTATATTAAAATATAATTATACCGCTATTATTTTTTTTTACTGCTTTATTTTATATACGCGACGGTTATAACTATAACCTCTAAATAAAACAATTTAATAAAATCTTTGATGACAGTTCCTATCTTTTTTTCTTTTTCTGTTTATATATATATATCAATAACCGAATAAAGTAAAGTTTTTAAAATTAACAAATTCTGTCCATTCCACATAGATTGATATATTTTCATTGTTAGATGTAAAATGAATAATTTTATTTTAAATCTTAAACAAATGATTCAAAATGGTCAATATCGACTATTATTATTTTGTTCGACGTTATATAAAACCAACCCTATATTAATTTTTTTTTCGACTACTAATTCCAAACGAATCAAAGTCTATACAATTATGTCGTTACAAATTAAAAAAATGTCTCTTTCTAAAAATCATTACGACTTTATTAAATATGGTACCTATAGTGTATTATTAATGAAGTATGTTAAATTAAAAAAAAAAAAATATATATATATACATAAATTTAAATATGAAAATAATGATTTGGGCAACAAAATAAATAGGTTTCTTCTGTATAAAAAATTGTTTGTTATATCGATAATTATTAGGATATAGTTAATTAAAAACATTATTGAAAATAAAGTTATGTTTACAATCAAATCAAATCCTTAATTAATAATATTTATTATAACAAAATTAAAATAACTATAAAATGCAGAAGTGGGGCTACCAATTCATCATAAAATTAATAAAACAATTAATTAAAATATGATAAAATAGTATATATGATTATAGAAGCTTATTAGTGTTATTAATTAATAATAATTACGTGGTTTTCGATAATAGAAAAATATTTTAAATATTTGTAACTATGTAACGAAATCTGATAACTAACATAAAAAATGATTAAAAAATACTAAAAAACTAAAAAAGTATAAAACATAGCTTTAAAAAAATGTATTTTGTATTATTAATAAGTTTGTAATTTTGCATTATTAATTTTAAAAAAAAAATGTAAATAACCCGTGTGTTTTTAAATTTAAATTCGTTGGAACCGGTTTTAATTATTATTTTTAAATGTTATCCTAAATGAGTTTTTACTAATATATTTTTAATACGAGGTACTTACCGAAATCAATTTTTTAATGATATTGTGACATAATACACTCATTGCTAATCATTACAAAAGGGGAACTCTAAAATATTGATACAACAAAACACGTTCAATAATACCTATTTAAAATTAAAATAAAGTTATTCTTGAAACTAAGCTAACAACATAGCTTTACAATGAATAATATTTTTTTAAGCTGTAATACCTCTTGTTTCTATATATAACACACGGATGTTATTGCATGAAAATGTCACATTATTATTCATAGTTAAAACAAAAACAATACTCTACAAAAATTTATATGTACATGTTAATGAAATGTAAACATTAAATCAAAGGAAATTGTATTATTATTATTGCAGCAGTAATTTAAAAAGAAAATAAACAACTGAATAGTTAGTTTGAACGTATGTAATTAAAAAATATTTAATATGTGGACACATATTTTATGAGAAATTTAAAAACAAACGAATAATAAATGAATCGTGTTTATAATTATACATATATATGTCATATTGTTAAAATAAAATGAAATTGTATTTTTAAAAAGTCAAATTAAATTAAATTATATAAATTCGAAATATAAATTTGTAATCACAATCGTTATTATGTTATCGTATACATCTACTACTATAGTACCCAAAATTGATTAGTGTGACGATGAACTCATTCGATAGTCTATTACATCCAAACTAATTATATATATAAATATATACAAAATCTTCTATTTTACAGCGTATGTTACGTATAACATAATTTATTTCCCACAGATGAAGTAAAATAATTAGATGTCTTAATTAAAAATGTACAACTAAGAAAAAAAATTAAGTAATAAAATCTTAATTAATTTGTTAAATCAATATTATTTGTACTTATTATTAAAAAATATTGATTAAATAAGATAATGCGTTGATTAATACCATAGAAACTCCCTCCAACTAAAAATAAATACGTTTTTAAATCAATTCGAATAAATAACTTATTATTATTAGCTATAGTCCATTTATAAGTAATATACAGTAGTAATGTACAAAACAATACATAATTAATCATCGAAAAATAAATCTGATGAATTTATATATATAATATAATAAAAATATTATATTTTATTATATATATAGATATATAATTCAATAATATTAATATAATTAATATTTAAATAAACAATCATTTTTTCACAAATGTGTGTCAACACGTTAAATACATATTATTATTTGTGTTTGGTTTGACAGTCTTTTTAAATCAATAACAAAATATTATCAGGAAACATTTTTTTTAATTAAAATCCATAAATTGATTTATACAAACACGTATAAGTTATGTTTCAACGTTTATTTAATATTCAAACAAAATAATGAAAATAAATATATTTTAATACGGTTTTAGAAATACGACGAATTTCGTATATAATTGAAATATATATTTATTTTCTCAATGAAATACGTTTATATTATATCAAGTTTCAAATTTCTTTCAATTTAATTTTTAAAATTTTTGAAAAACTCAAAAAAAGCAATATTTGTGTGATAGTAAAATTTCCAAAAATAATGTTTTTGTTAGTATTCTGTATTAACCTTTATATTATAATGTCTTGTTTTCTATTACATTTTATTAAAAACGTCAACCAAAAATCCTTAAATTCGTGAATAGTTTTCTTTTAAGATTTAAAGCATTCATTTTAAAATAAGAAAAGAACAATGATTGAAAATTACTTTTTTTTCGTATTATTTTATCGGCCAACGACATATACTTTTTTACATTTTTTTAATAAATATTTCGTCATTTAAATATCTAAAAATTAACAGTTTCAAAATAATAAATTATTTTTAGTGTTAGCTCGGTGACTTAATTATAATTAATTTGTTTAACTAAATACCAATGTTTTAAGTGTTTAAGTAAGTACGTCATAATTAGTTAGGTAGGTGTAGAGTCCTATTTTCTTTCAAGTTTATATTTAATATTTCGCTCATTGATACTTATCTGTTTTTAATGAATTAAAAAAATGAATAATGTACCAAATAAATAAACATTTTCGAAAATAATTAAACAATATATCACTATTACATCTTCTCTTATATATTTATATATACATATAATAGTAAGATAGACCAGTAATACGCGTGTTATATAATTATAATTATCAAGATATATAAATATTATGAGTACATTTTTGTTAACAATATTATAATTTATAAGTAAAGAAATAAAAGAAATAAAAGAAATAAACTAATTCATTATAACAGTGAAAACATATAAATTGCATTTGTATATTTCATTATACTCTGACCTGGGTTTTGTTTTCTACGAAATAAGTTAAAATCACCGAAAATAGATAAAATATAATAAATCGTTATTTCACTATTTGTGTGTGAAATATAATATATTGTAAATCATTAGGCTTTACCAATAAGCGTTTTTATTAAATAGAGATATATATAATTTTTAACTTTATATTTCAGTTTAGCCGAATATTACGTGTGAAACGCAGATAAAATAAATATATATCATTTACGATGTTCAATTAATAAATGATACTTAAAACATTATATTATACGTTATTTATACCAATTATGTGACTTAAACAAAATCAAAACGAGAGTGAAATGTAATTTTAGGTAATTAAACATTATTAATTTAACATATATTACAATTTTTTATTATATATAAACATGAAAATAACAACTACCTATATAATATGTTATTATTCTACCACCTGAGTAAGTTGTTGTTTTTAATGCTTTAAATTGCCACTTTAATCAAATAATAAATCGTATTACTAATTAGCGAAACACAACCTTGAATCAATTCCAGAATTAGTTTTAAAAAATGGTTGTATTAAATTTAAATTTCCTGCATTAATTTTTCTTTCCGTTGTTTATTTAAAATAAATTATGACACGTATACCGATTGATTTTAAGATAATTGTAAGTTTAAATAAAAATACGCGAGTTGTCTAATTTATTTGTTACATACGTCGACAGTGAAGTTTACATTGTAATTTGAAAATTAATTACGTTCCTTTATTTTATTTTATTATTATTTGTTTTTATATTTTATTATTATTATTTATTATTTTTACGTAGAATCGATAACCTTTTAAACCAAACACGTCTGTGTGTCATGATAATATGAGTATTATGATATGCCTTTGTTGATTGAAGCGTATATAAACGGTACATTGGTAAGCTAAATTTACGAGTATTAAGATATATGTTTATTTTTAATCAAAGATTGTCAATTTCTCAAGCGTTGAATTTCGCCGATCGAAAATCTCATTAAAATAACTATTACTTTTATGCTTACGTCATAATTCTATGAAATGGCGAGAAATATTAATTTTGAACGTAAATATTAAATTACTACCGCAAATTAAACACATAATTAAATAAAATTGATATCAAAAATGAATGAATAAACAGATTTATTTCAAATTTTAACCGTACTCCGAGATAAATACGTTAAAATAAAACTTATAAATATAATAGTTTATCGGCACGAAACGGAAAAACATATTTTCTGTTTAATAGATGAAATGGGTACTCATCAATACGTTAAAAATTAAAAACGCCACACTATATTAAAATACACATTTTAAAACAAAGACATAGATCACATGCATAATATAAGTCGTACTTATTATGTGTATAGTATATAGGAAGAAATTATAATTATAATTTATATAAACATAAATCAACATTTTATCTTGTATTATTTTGTGTTAGAATACCCCAATTTTTTTTATTATCGTTGTAAAATAATTGTTTGATCATAAGATAGTAGGAACTATTGCTTATCCCATACTCACCAAAACGCGCATTAATTTTATCCTCTCTAAAACTATTTAATACACGATATAACATATACATTAACAATATTACGATACATAATTACTTTCTATAACAGTCTGTATAGCCTATTAAAAGAGAATTATCAAATATACGAGTAATCATATTTTTTATATACTTAATCGAACATATTTTGAATAAATTATTAATGACACAAAAGTATTACATTTATAGGCATAATTGGAAATCAGTACTAACTAATTATTTCCGTCACAATAATTTTGGTGAGCCTAGATTAAAAAAAATTATATCCTGAAAACTACGTAATTAACAATTTGTTTTCTTATATACAACATCCCGATATATTGATATATATTATCTTAAAATGTGTTAAAAATTTAGATATTATATTCTAGATTTGAAATACTCTATAAAAACATAATAATTATATTAATAATATATAATTATTATCATAATCACATTATGATTTAAATTATTGCCAGGAATAAAATGAATAAACCGATATTAGTCAAAAATCACAATCAAAATAGTGTTTAACTATCACTGATAAAACATACTAAGTTATAAATATAACATATCATTGATCAAATTGATTTTGTAAGACTAAAAATTTTTTGGTGTGAAACATTTTATATTTGATAGACGTGGTATCACGTATACTTAGAACTTGTTTTTAAAGGAGTATCAGTAATATAGTCGCAGCAAATGTACTGTATGATCTATTGAATTCACTCTACTACCAAAAATAAATATTTCGTTCAGTTTAACACAAAAAAATCATCAGATGTTTCCACAGACCAATAAAAATAATATCGTTAGTCCTCGATCAAACTATAATTAAAATAGATACATTAATAAACATTTTAATTATATAACACAAATAATTAACATAACATACATACATACATATATATATATATAGTTAATTTTTCATATAAAAATGTTCTTGTCAGTTTTTATTTGAATGTCTACACATCATATAATACAATTATCATTATAATATGACGGTTTTTTCTTTTCAACACAGCGAATAGTTAGTAATTTAGGATTTCATTTTTTTATCCTGTATAATATTAAGATATTAGTACCTAATATTGGTTGTAATTATAAATGAAAATAGTTTATAATTACTTGATAACATTATACATAATGTATTAGAATAACTAATGACTAATAATTATCTAATGTCTGTTAATACAAAGACATAGTTATACTGTTAATAATGTATAAATAATGCCCTTGTTTAATAGGCCACTATAAAGTAAGTATAAAGACTATTGATGTACAATATAAGTATTAGGTTTAATTCATAATAAACGAGAGTAAAATGTCGAAACACTTATCTATATCAACGTTAAATATACTATTCATAAATAACAACTATAAAAAACATTTGTAGTTTTCAATAAAAAAAAACCGCAATTTAAAATATGAATTTAGAATATCTAATTTTAAAAAAAATAGAAAATATAATTGGGTTATAATTAAAATTGTTTAGAATGTAATATACGTTAAAAAAGACGTTAGTAAATTTTCACAGAATAAATTATAGAACGTTCTTGTCAAAAGAACGTATTGTCCCATTATATATATATATATATATAATAGTTCACAGTTTGTTTGTCGGGATTTCAATTACTATTCATTATAATTTAAACCGTAAGAACTTTTAAATAATTAATAATATAAGAACAATTTTTAATTGAAACGCACAAGAATTTCTAATGAATAATTTACACTACCTAGTTTGAATTTCATTTTCTCGTCGACAATATAGCTAGGAGTCAAGTCATATTCTCTAAACTCTAAAAACTAGTTACGTATTCGTTAACTCCCAATTTATTTATAAAATGGACACGATACCCTAATAAAAGCATTAATAATGATATTAGTTTATTTTTAAACTTCAATAGACTCTTTCCTGTTCATCGTGTACATTTTGTTCATAAATCAAATCGACAATATATAATAATATTATTACAAATATTTGAATTTCACTCGGCAATTTTATGTTGTGATAAAATTTAATAAAAAAAAATTAAAAACATAATAAGCGCTATAATCGGTGGTATAAAACTGATGATTCGTCGAAAACTAAAATAAATATCAACGTGACCGAAATAGCAAATTACGAACAAAGTATCCGTAATTAGATTTAACCAAACTAAATCAAGTTATAAACCTTCACGTATACCGATATTTATTTAAATTTTTTGTTTGCGTATTACAAACCTTTTCGTTCTTTGCGTAACAAACGACAAGTGGCTTTCATATTATTTTATATTTCGCTCTCTCGTCCGCATTTTCCACTTTAACAATTTTAAGCTTTTTTAACCGTCCACCGTTATTTGAAATGACTTCTCAGACGCCATTTTTATGTTTTTCTAATTATTCCTTCCGATCTTCCGGCTCAATACGCCGCCTATATGGTTGTTGAATTCCGAATTTTATTTCCTCTGCTTCCATAGCCCTTGTCTCACCACTAATTCTAATACAACGCTGAATGGAGTCGGCCGAACCGTAAACTCATCCGAACAAACGCCTCTAAAACCAACTTCGCGTTTACAAATATCTACATTTATATATATATATATATATGTAATACGTATATTATAATAACGGTGAGTATAGTATAACGCGTCCATCGCGTGTAACTAAAATACACAAACAATAATAACGATACGAGGCAACACGAACGCGTTTACAAGTTTTGACGGAATAGTAAAAACGACTATACACGTGTAATAGCATTTGTCAGATATTTCCGCGCCGAGGTCCGGACAGAAAAAATATTCAAGGTATACAACACGATGCCGGAAACCATGGTAACTGCACCAGCAGTGTGCATGACATTCGGAACGTCGGGCACTAACACTTCGAACACCGCGACGTCGCCACCGCCACCGACACCGTGGTCGTCGCGTAGTACGATATCCGTATTTTTCACCACCCCGAACGCACACGCAAATTGGATATTTGCTTGGGAATAACTTTCAGATTACAATGGTATATTCTCATATGTGTGGGCGACCGTGTATACGTATAATGCATATACGGTTTCCTCCACTAACAACTCTATTCGCCCGCCCCCTTTCACCCCAACGACAAAATACCGTGTTGAAAACGTAATGACCATTTTCCTGAAAACGAAGATCGATTATATATATATATACACATATATAGGTTATAAATTATAGACATACCTATATATCACATATACGGTAGTAGTTTCAGGAGAAATTCACAGACGGCATACGCTATATGTATCAATTCAATTTCCGATCCCTTAAAACGCGACATACACACGCGCATTTTGTATTTTATTCTATTTCTTCTTATCTTCTATATCGTTATAAAAAAAAAACAAATTAACTTACAAGTGATTTCGAAAATTGCCCGTCATCAAAAATATCAATGTGAACATAAGGTTATAAACTTACAATAATATATGATTACAACTTTTTAAGAAAATAATACTATAATAAATCGCCGATTAATTATTATCAAAATAACCTCTATAATCTATATGATAATAACGACATAACCAGATATGAATTATTATAACAAAATCAAATAACATCTTAACTAATTTACCTAAATTTTCTTTAAAACAAAAAATATAAAATTACGCGATTATTAACGGAATTCGGTATTTATTATGTGTTAATACGATTTTTAATAAAATAACGAAATACACAATTTGAATAATTATAACTATGGTTTTAAATTATTATTTAAAACACGTTTACAACTTTAAAATTTAAAATGGTCAGATACAATACAAAACGATCTAAATACAAATTATATAAACGTTTGTGATTAAACCGAAGGTCATAACATAGTAATTGTGTAGGTAGCTTTGACTTGGATAACAAAAACTAGAACATGACAGTAGGCGTGCACTTTAAATAAATTTCGGTAATGATATTTTGTACATTTGTATATTCGGCATTTTGTTTTATATAAATAAATAATATACATTTTTTAGGTTTAAGTGTACATAGTTATGCATAGTGCAAACATTATTTATAATAATATCTTAAGTTAGCAATAATTTAACGAAACTAAAAAACAAACGAAACATTTAACGTTAATAATTGACTAATAAAACGTCGTATCTGTTCCTTTTTGTAAAAAACATTAAAACACTTTATTTTAAGCGTTTTTAATTTGAAATAGTATGCATTAAAAAATAAAGAAACCGTACTTATTGATTGGTAAACAATATTGGATTAATTACATTTAAAATTAAACGTTATTGTATTTGATTTGGAGCAAATAATCGGAAAATAAAATATATATATATATATATATTTTTTTTTTCTTTGCTTGCCTATTTAATTAAAAACGTATTTACTAAATAACGAAAACTAATATTTAAATAAATATATACATTAAATACATTTATATACATTTATATACGTTTGTATATACATTCTTAAATTATTATTGTAATCAATTATGCAAACTATATTCATGTATAATAATGTAGATTGTATTTATAGCTACGTAACATTAAATTTATATACTATTGTTTATTCAATATACTAGACAACTCAAATATATACATATATGTTATTTTGTTTGTTTAGTAATATTTTTAATTATATCTTTGAACGTATGTATATATTTATACGTAAAAACATTTATATTATAAACATAATTTAATAAAGTACACGCGTCTTATTAAAATAAGTTGCACACGAAATTTTATAGTATAATATTATATTTTAAACATACGTCATTATGACTGAAGATGAGTAATGATAAATATACGCATTACTTTATAAACCTGTAACTATATAGCTAAAAATATATTATTTAAAGATAAATTTATTAGCTACGAACTTTGTACATTCAAATCAACCTAATTCGCTGGGACATCATTACTTACACTTATTATTATTCAAAACATTTTAAAACACTTGAGCTACATAAAATAATATTAATAATCTTTAACTTTCCTAATTATGAACTTATTCTAATCCATTTATAAATAAATTATAGAATTATAATATACATATAAATGATTATAAATATATTATTTATAAAGATAACGATATTTTATAATAAATTATAAATATAAATATTATACAATTTATAAAAATTTTCAACTTGAAATCGAAGGCGTAATACTAGTACATACTAATGTAATATGAAATATATTAAACAATATTATGTAAAGAAAACAGAAAATACACAGATTTTGCTCTCATAAATAAAACGTTTAAAAGAAAATGGTATTTAAATTTTTTTATAGATTTTACAATTAATTAAAACTCAGTTTATTTTTATTTCGGCGTATATTAATATTTAAATTCATCATAATTTAAAGATAGATGTACGTAAATTTTACTTAATTTACGAATGTAAAGTATAAAGTGTTGTAATATTTTAAAACTCATTTTCTTTTATTCGTACGTACAAGTGTCATAAATCGTTAACTTTCCAGTTGTAATATCACTATTGAGAAGATACATATTTTAAAATTATAAATTATAATAAAGTACACAAAACCAAGAAAAATGAAATATTATTCAATTTTTAACTAAATCGCCCAACATAATATTATAGTACTATATAACATTATTATATTCTTTCCCTCTCACTAACTTATAAGTTGTATATATTATACATATTATCGTTTAAGCCAAATGATTAAAAACTCATTAGTCAAAAAAATGTCAATTATTTTTGAAGCAAATTAAAATTATAATGAATATTTTAAAAGCCTCAGAAATTTAAGTATTTATAATTAAGTGTAATAGATTAAATTATTAGGCCATTGTTATTCAAACAAGTTAAATACAAAATATTTATTCTAGGTAATTTTTTATATAAAGGTTTATATATATATACACATTTTATTCCCCTCATCCTTCACTAAAAATTAAAAATAATATTAAATATATACTCGAAAATAAATATTTTACAAAACTTTTACAGATGTTATAAAAAAATATATTTTGAAAAAACTTATATTATCCCCCTTCAATAATTTATTTTAATATACAAATATTTAATATTATGAATAATGAAGGATCGTTGTGATATATGGTTTCTATAGTATATAATTGAAATCAAAATTTTGTCGCTATCTCTCTCTTTTATAAAGAATATAAATATATATATATATTTAATATAAATACATATATATATATATACGGTATGTACAATTTATATAATATTAATATATAAATATAAAGAATTTATATAAAAATTTTATTTTTGAAATGTTTTTATAATCATGTAAACATTTACTAATTTTTACCTAGACATGTCAAATAAAATTAATTTACGTCTAGACATTTGATATCGTAATTATAAATATATTTTAGACATTCATAGAGTTTTTCATTCTAATATTCTATTTCAGCAGTCATACAGGCTTATATATATTGATAGGTTTAAATTTTATTCTTTGTAACTACATGTGCTTACTGCTTAGTCTAGTGATTTATGACATCAAAAAACTTTTGCTTCAAGATTGCAACTCATAACAAAATACTTCGAAAAGTTTAATCAAACTGATTTCAGTTTTTTTCTCTATCTTTTTACTTCTAAATTTGTTTTATTGTAACGAAAAAATCCAAAATACAATCGATATCGTTCATTATTTTCTATTTGAGCCCTAAAACAATAGACTCTATTTATAAATTACTACAATTGACTACATACAATAAAATGTAAATGTTACTGGACTACAACTTTCAAAACTAGTTCCAAATCATAATGAAAATTAAAGAATAACATATTAGTTATAATTATTTTACTAACATACTAACAAAACCAAATGAATCATTCGTGAAAACATTAAAAATGTATAAATTAAAATAAGTTTTATTATTGTTTATTAATAAGTCGGACTCTTCATATGTATTATGTATATTGATATATTATAAACAGAACCATTTAACAATTCACCATTTACAGCAGGCTGTATACACATATATGCGTGTTATATTATGCAAATTACAAAAAACTAGTTCTTATTGACCTGCCACCCCTGTGTCATTTTCATACATTTAAAAAACGATAACTAAATTAAATTGAATTTATTACCCACAACGTCTTCTAACACGGTGTACCTTATACCAAAAAATGATATACAAATGACAAAAACAAAATGAAAAATCACTGCCAGAATTTCAGGTTTATGTATAAATAAAATATATTTTTTGAAAAAACTCGGGAAAAAATGTATTTAATTTCAAAAGTTTTTTTAAAATTTTCGATGTATTTATGCACTTAAGATTATTAATATGTGTATTGTTTATTTTATATATTATTAACCTGTTGGTTAGATATATATATATATATATATATATATATATA
>JAIPRN010004835.1:0-13090 GCA_025469175.1 Geopemphigus sp. TES_GeoC_2020
CCACCCACCCTCTTTGGCCGAACGTATTTTAATACGCGCTCGTAGAATAACGCCCTATCGACCGTTTGCCGACGGGATACGAATCCGTGACCAACTACTACTATCTGTGCGCCGATCGGCGTTGTTCGGCCTCACTTGGCGAGGGAGGCGTTCGTTTTGCACCGGGAAAATATCTGGAACGTAAAATCGCCGAGCGCCTCCGTGAATCAGTGGCATCTATCAATCGTCGCGCGTTTCCCAAGTTTCGTATACCGAACTCGACTGTCCGTCCGTTTCGGACGTGCCGAAAACGGCCAACGGAACGGACCGCGCCGTTAAACCGGTACGACATCGGATTTCGTTCGAAATATTCGCCAACGCGTCTTGTTTTCGGAACATTATCGTGTTGGCCGTCATCGTGGACGTTCGCCGTGGTACTTTTTGGACTTTGCGCGAATTCGTTCGGAACGGATCACCGTGAAACGGTCACGGGCGTTTACGAATATTAGAAACGTCGTCGGGCGAACGTCGCGTAACTATTACAATTGTAATTTTACGTTGGTTAAATGTTTACCGATTGTTCGAACGAAGCGCGCGTAATTCAAACGATCGTCGCCGAAACGGTGGCGCGTGAGCCCGCGTCACGTTTTACCGCGCCTCGGATTTTCGATAGATTTCGTTACGTTTTCACGTACAGGGCGCGCCGAATGTCGGTACGTTTCCGGCGTGACGACACTATTAACCGTTCGCGACCGATTCTAGCGCGGCTAAACGTAACACGAATCGCACGCGCTACGGGTGGTGTCCGATATCGGCGGCTGAACGGTTCACGGCTCAAATCGGTCGGCTCGTGTTGCGGAATAACGTCGGTGTCGGACACCGAAAACAATATATAATCGTTTAGCGCTAAGCACCGCCGTTGGTAACGAACGAATCGCCCTGGTTTAGCCGTCGTTACGAACCGCGGTCAACGAACATCTTGACGACGACACCGTTCGTATTTTGTCGACGGAATTTGGTATCGGACGTGTAATCCTCGTCCCGATACGCGGCAGTTCGTTAGACAACTAAGATTATCGACGGGCACGCGCGTCAAACGTACGATTGGATACCACGCGTTCGATAGACGTACTGTTGTAATATGAGTATTAGATACATAAGCAATTGTGTGCAAACTGTCCTGCGTGACCGTGGGAGCGTCGAGACTCGTGGAATACGCCAAATCAGCGGACACCAACGGCGATACGATGGTAAGGCGAACACGGCCACGACGGGCAGTTAGTTAGTCACGGAGTGGCCAGGAAACGGAGCATCCATAAATTGTTACGCAAAACGTCTTAGATTTTTCTCTGGTGTATTCTTATTAATCAATCGATAATCTATCGTTAAATCTCAACAATCTCGTTAATTATCTTAATATTTATACCGACGGTACAGTCGAACGTAAAACTTTCCCGTAACACTGACATTTTGGTGCCAGCGTTACATCAGTACCTCGTTGTTCGGTTTTATTACAGCGTTGTCGTGTCGTAGTACTTCGCACAATCCGGTTGGTCATTTTAAGAAACGTCCTATCGATTACGTTACGACGGTAGATAATTTATTGGCCCGTATACGCCCGCGGTCAAGTATATCGAACCGATGGCTTACCCGAAATTTTCTTTTTGGCGGGGGGTCTTAATTTTTAAATAAATTGAACGACCTTTACAAAACGAGATATATTATAAACGTTAATAGATTGTTCGTTTTTAATTACCGCGTTTTATTATAATATGTATCCAGGTATAAAAATATTTTAGTTTTTCGTTACTAAAAATGTACATCTCGTAAGAAATTAATTTTTTTCCTAAAAAATTCGGGGCAGTTATCCCCCCTCCCGTTAGTACGCCACTTCATCGAACTGTTCCCTTCGAGCAATCGAAATTATTGATTTCAAATCGTGTTCCGACGTACGTTTTAAAATCAGATATGCAAACGCACCGACAACGGCACAGTTGGTGTTCGTGCTAGGGACGGAATAGTAAGGAATACGATTATATTTTTACTCTCGTTCCAAACGTTCTAAAATGTACAACGGAGACTAAAAAAGGCGAAAACACTCGCCTAAGATATTTGTAAAACATTCGAAGCTCCTTGAACGAAATATATAGCTAGCTATACGCGTACATGTAACTAAATGATCGACTTATTACCGAACGACATTTTCGTAAAACTACTTCGAGGGTTCTTTCTCGTCTAGGTTCAAGCAAATATATTCTTAACTCGATAATTTTTATTCGCGTCTATTTCATAAGTAAATCCCGAAATTCGTCGATTCTTAATTATACGAACGATTAAAAATTACTTTCATACACACTATTAGTTGTACCGAATATAACTGATCTTGATTTTGGATACCCAAGGTATTTTGCGATCGTTCGTTTTTATTTACACGATAGAACCGATTATTATGTTGTGTGGTTCAGAGTGTTGGCCGATGGGCGAGAAAATGGAGCGGAGAACGAGCGTAGCCGAAACGAGAATGCTTAGACGGACGAGTGGGGTGATAAGAGAAACGAATATGTAAGAGGAGCTAGCGTCGATCGTAGATGCGGGAAAATAGACTTCGATGGTTTGGTCATGTTATACGAGGAGATTCGGTAGCGGTAAGAACGGTTATGGAATTGAACGTGGATGGAAAAAGTGGTTGAACGTGATCGAGTGATGATTGAGGACCAAGGTGGTCGACCCCGGCTGGGGTAATATGGCTGAGAAAATAAGTCGAGGAAGTAGAAGAACCAATGGCGTACATAAAATCAATTATTACGCTACGTCGATCTCGTACGTTAAATACGCGTAAAAACTAAAAACGTCGTGTCGTTTCAAATTGACGAAATATTCCCGCGGTTTCCCCGTTCAACTGATTCGATATACAACGGACGTTTAAGTTATCGCGCCGAAACTAAACGCTTGTATGTTTTTGTTTGTACGACCGATGATCGTTCTCGCTTCACGTCCGACATAATAACGTTTACGAATCATCTGAACAAACGAAACTTCAGGACGTTTTACAAAACTGGAACGAAATATTATGCAACACGTTCGGCGCGATCAAAGTATATCTGAAGTATATTACGTATGTATCTCCGCGTTCGATTGTATCGACGTTTACTGTATTGAAAATTACGTTTACCCGTCCAACGGTACGTCGCGAATACGTAAAATTGTATTATTGTTTTGACGCCAAATACGAAGGGAAAACTGTTTCTTCGAAACATCGACTTCGGAATATCGAAAAGTTGATCAGGGCGACTCGGCGGTTACTCACTACGCGTCGAATTGATAATAATTTTCGTACGACGGGTTTTTCGATATGTAGACGGGGGCGTTTAATAACGTGATGACCAACGTTCGTTTTTCAATTATCTCCTAGCACAACGTACGGTTACGAAATATTATTGGTTCCAAGTTAATCGACGGATACGCGAACGCGGAAACCAATCGGTGTCTTACCGTGGCCATCGATTTCTCAACTTTACGGTCAATTGGTTTTCGTCGGCTGTAAACAAATGCGTTCGCACTATTATTATTTTCTGCCGTCGTCGTTGTAGACAATTCACGATCCGCATAATAAACGCCACCATAAGCGACGTCTTTCGAAATAAATGATAAATACGGCGCGAGTATCGTGACGAGCTAATCGGCCTTTGACGGTAACGGCTGTTTACGTTCAATTGGTGGTATCTACGCCGTTTGCGGTTTAGTCGACATTTTTTGGGAGCGTCGCTGTAGACGACGCCGTATGGGATACGAACGAGGTTAAGTACGTAGTTACGGAATTGTTTTGGTTTTTGCACGGACGAACGACGACGGATCGCCGGCGAGATGAAAATTAAACGTCAAAGAACGGCCGTAATCTACCGTACCGGGGCTTCTCTACGCGTCACACAACACAGTGGTATCGTGTCGGTAACGGCGGTGGCGTTATTGGCGCCGTCTAATAGGCGACATTTTATTTCGCGCGGGAATTATTTATTCGTCCGTTTCGTCTCACACTTTGACGCGGCAATCCCCCTCGGATATACAATACGCTCGCTGATGCGCTTTTCGGTAGCCCTTTTGTCCTCCCCTCAATCGTGGCGGGTTGCCGTCCTTCGGCTGGTGTGTTTTTCGGTTTTGAACAGCGGGATAATAGTCGCCGGGGGGGGGGGCGAGTCCCGGTGAATACGGTGGGTAGCTGTGGCGTGATTACGGTGTCATTTTCGGCCGAAAAATCGCGAACGAGCAACGACGTGCGGAACAGGTCCGGAAGCCCCGAATCGTTTCGCCACAAATACGGACATTTACTTCGCGCGTTGCCACACGCGAACGGCACGTAACTTCTAGGTAATATTTCGTATTGACCGTACGACGACGGCCTTGTGGCGAAAACTCGCACGTCGTCGTAATCGAATGAGCAAAACCTTCACATTTCATCGAACTTTGGGTGTACGGGTATTTCCCTGTATAAAAAATATATAAGGTATTGCAATTCGTACGCGACTAATTATGTCGTTACATTATTCGTCGTTAAAGAACAACGACGGGTTGCTTTAAACAAGTGCTCGACGAGATACGATATTTCTTTTTAATTACGGACGAATACAAACGAATAACAATTTCGAATTAAAAGCGGTAAGTATTAGCTACCCGATTGACGCTTAAAACGATAATTTGCGCATATTACGTATACACTTATTAGACGGGCCTTTACTGGTAAGCGTTGTACGTTTT
Source organism: Geopemphigus sp. TES_GeoC_2020 (assembly GCA_025469175.1). Taxonomy (NCBI): domain Eukaryota; kingdom Metazoa; phylum Arthropoda; class Insecta; order Hemiptera; family Aphididae; genus Geopemphigus; species Geopemphigus sp. TES_GeoC_2020. The sequence goes on from JAIPRN010004835.1 coordinate 4,732, forward strand.
AATTAAATCGCCGAGAAACGTATTTAAAAAAACAACGAACGAACAAAATTTTCGGACAACTTTCAATTTATTTACATTATTTGAACGGAACGGACATTTACATTCGACGTTACTCGTTGAATTACGCGTTACAACTAATACTCTGTATAATAAACGAAATACAAAAATAATACGATTATTATTAACTACAACAATATGAATTAATCGAACTTGAAAGTTGATTTATTTTATATCGATATCAAATATAGTTTTAAATATTATATATATATATGACATTACGTTATACGCATCACAGTTGATAAAAAAAAAAACGTTAGATTTTTTTTCATACTTAAAATTTCAAGGGCAGTGCCACTGAAATTATATTATATTAAATCTAAACAAATGTAACAAGGTACCAGCAGTAATAGTAAAGACAAAAAAAAATACATATATATATTTATGTATATGTATTTCAGATAGGTACACTGGAAAATAAATTTTAATTTAACGTAAGAATTTATTAATCTAATAAATATAAGTAAAAATAATCGTTTTAATTTTTGATTAGTTTCAATGTAAATTTTCAATGAGATTTATTTATTTAAAAATAAGATATCTTCAGTACAATAACGTCACGCACGCTCATACACACACACACACACACACTCATATACACTATATATATATAGTTTTTCGTTTAAGTAAAAATAGAATTTTAAAACTAAAACATCAAAAAGAAATTGTTAACAATCCAGTTATACATAAATAGCACTTACATAAACCGTTTAGGCTATACCTGTTTAACCTGCAAACATTTTATTTCAGTCTAAAATGATTACAACGAAAACGAAAATACTGCGAAACCGTAATTTTTAAAATTCAATAATTAGGTTCATATTATCGATACCTATGGGCGTCAACAATAATTCAAATATAAAGCGACGTTAATATAATAATAATAATACGAGTCGACAATTTGCGAAATAACACCTTTGAACGAGTACATTGTCTATTACCGTTATATATTTAATAAACATTTCTAGAATATTATCGAAATCGTGCGAACTCGATAAAAGCTTAACAAAATACTGCACCGTAAACACACACGTGCGTATATAATAGACTCCAGCAATACTATTATTATTGTCGTATAGTGTTTCAGATCCATAAGTTATCCGTCGATTTTTCGTTGTTTTTTCCTCTCGATATTAACGCGAACGAATATTACGGTAGATGGGACGGTAAAACGTATTTTCCGGTGAAACGGTTCCGTGAACAATCGCGCGTAATATTATCAGTATTTAGTATAGGTAGCTGGAATGTACAAGAAAAACACAATGTTGCCAATCAAACGAACGAATCAATGGACATGAGCAACAACAGTTAACGGGGAACGAATCAACGAGACCGATAATCGTATTGCGGCGAGTATGGGCGACGGTTTTTAATATTTTTAAAAAATATCACGAAATAAAAGCAGATCGTTATAGTCGCGAAAAACGTCGACTTCGTACCGTCCGAAAAAGATCGACGAAAACGACAATTAGCTTAGGTCGCGTTGTTCAAATAAATTAAAGCGTTCGCCATATAGTTAGTCACGTTTCAAACGGTACGCGTCCGTCCACGTCGATTAACGGCAGCAAGAGATGCGTCGAAAGGTCGTAGTAGATAAACGAGGCGGGCGGTATGTTTGTTCACGTGGCGCGACAATTTCGTTATAAAGCCGCGGCGAAAGCGAAGTACGCGCCCATTCGGACATCCGCGCCGAGTGTCGTCGGATACGAACGAAATAATAATAATTCGAAAAAACCACGCCCCCCCCCCCCCCGGTCCGTCCGTTCGTTATTACAGCGGCGGCCGCGATCCCTATCCCGGCAGCCGAGACTCGGCGTAAAAGTCCGGTTCATCTTCGTCGTTGATCATGTTCGTTGGGTCGTTGTTGTCCAGCTACGACACACATTCGTACCCGTCGCATTAAATTGGCGGCACAAAACGCCCGGCGCGTCCTAAACCAATACTTACCGCTCGTAGCTCTTTCGGCGTGAACAATTTGTTGCACAGCTGAGACCGCACGGGGACCATCATGATTAAGAAAAACGGGAACAACAACGAAAACGACGACGACTTGACGGCCCACAGAATGCACAAGCACAACAATTGGATGCCGGTGAATAGGTGCATTTTGTACGTTTGCACCTGAAACAATTGGAGAGAACAAAATAGACGGTTGCCGATTACGTTGGCGACTCGACGTAGTTTCAAGAGTTACACATTTTTACGGACGTCGTTCACGGGCGCGCGCGTCCGTTATTAAAAAAGCCGTCGAAACGTTTCGATGTTTTTTCTCTCGTTTAACGCGTTCGTAATTATTGTTCAGTTTACACGAACGAACGGTGCACTTAATTCCACCGATATTACCCGTTGGCGGCTATTATTTAAATATGTCTACAGTGAAAACGGACACCGCGAGACCAACTACGACGCATTCGGCCGTACGACCAATTCGTCGATAGAACTATGCCAACTATCGATTTACGTAAACAACCGTAGCGTATTTTACGGGGTCGTATTTTTTTCGAAAAGCCTATTATTCGCGTTTTTCCGTTTTCGGTCGTTTTAAACGGAATACAGATTTATTTAGGGTAAACATACGAACAGCTACATATACGTGTACTCACATGACGAACGTACGGTGCTTCCGAATGATGTTTCACTGGCATGAAAATGAGTTTGAGACGTTCGAAAAATTGTATACCGTCAATGGACGATATGCCCATGTATAGAAAGACGCCAAAAAGTACCGCCATTGGTACGAGTCGCAATAAAGGAGCCATGACTACTGAACAGCCAACCATTACGGATACCAATAAGGAACTGACTCTTTGCTCTAAATTAAAAAAAGCACCCCACACACACATATATATTATAATTAGGTCCGGGTTGTATAAATTTGTTTAAAAATCAATCGTTTTTGATGAACGAAAATTTAGGCAAGTGTTCTAAATTTTAAAAAATACGTCGAAACTGGTTCCAAAAACGTTCGCGTTCACTGAATGAATTGACGATGGTACGTAGCTAACTATATTTGCGCCGCCGGCGCAGACAAACCTTTCACTTCGATGATGTGAGGCTTTTGACCAGGAGCGTGAGTTCTGCTCATAACCGTCAATGACGATACGTGTGCCACAGATCGGACGGTCGCCGCGCTCATCCACGGAGCTCCGATTATGCCGCACATTAGGTTAACGACGTTCACCAGCACGATGTCCAAATGGAAACCGCTGCCTTTCTGTAGTTTACGTTCTTTCTTCGCGATAATCAGTCTGTGTGAGTGTGTGTATAATTAGGCCCCGGACACGTTCGATAACCGTTTCGTCGAAACGCGTACGAAAAAACAGAACACCGACGTAGCCCGAGTGGGCGGCAAGTGTACGTACTCGCTGATGTGGGTTTCCATGAACACGAGTATGTAGACGAGTACGGCAGGTACGAGAGCGATAAATGGCACCCAGGGGTCGATGGACGTTTTTATGCCGCTAGGCGGTATGAGCCATCCACGGGCCGCCGGATCCGACGGCGTAAGACCTTCGGGCACTTTCAGCTTTTCGGTGTACGTGGTGGGGTTGAAATAATCGGCCGCTACCATCGACACAATGGCTATGGGCACGCCGAAGTCGCCCAATGCTCTACGAATCTGAAACCCGCCGGTACATTTTTAGCGAACGTTCGATATTATTTTTATAAACGAGTCCCTTCCCCACTCCCCCCCCCCCGGAGCGTCGGACGAATTCTCCCGTACGTTATTCGGTTGCACGCGCGGCGATTCGCCCGCGTTTGTCCGGATGGGTGGAAAGGGGTGAAGGGTAGGGGAGGAAATAGAACGTAAAAGAAACAACACGCTGAACCGCTAACGCTTTCATATACGATGTACATATCGGATGATTCAAATTAAAACGCGACCCAAACTTTATCGTCTCCTAGGAGACAAATAGGTAATAAACTGGTTACAATAATAATGCGCTTGATAAGAAAGGCAATATCACGCGTGTTGCAAAACGTTCATAACGAAAAGCGATAACCCGTCGAACGGGGAAGAACGAATTTTCATTTTAAAAGCTCATATTCGCCCGCAGTCGTATCAAGTGACACAGAACGAGTTTAACCTTGTTTTTTTTAAAAACCGTCCGTTACCGAATGTGAGTGCGATTTTTCGTTTGCACGTGAAATTTCATAAAATTGGCGCTGCGCTAGATCGCGTTGGCAAAGTTTTAACGACAGAAAAGAAATGGAAAATGGAAGCGTGGCAACATTATTCGAGGAGTAATATCACTACGTAAAGCGAAACAGTCAGTAACAGGCGTGTCGGGGATGGAGGGGTTGATAAACATGTTCCCTCCCTATAATATTGGAATTTTTCCTCGTTTTACGTCATTTTCGAATATTATTTCTTAAATATTGGTTTTTTCTGGGTTGTGTTTTATTAATTGGATCACTCTATATAAGACAACATTGATGGGCAATCAATGTAATTATCCTAGAACAAGAAGGGCCGAACAAACGGGTGAGTAGGGGGGGTAGGGGACTACTTCGCGGCGCGTTTCTGACTCACAATCAGTTGTACATATCGCGTTGTAATACCATGGGACGTATACTAAGCGTACGAAGTGCACACAACTTACGCTTCTTCCGAGAAATTTGCTGTTTCTGAAATGCCGTAGGTAATAGGCTATGAAAAACGTGCCCAACGCTAGAATAGTACACAACAGCGCAGTATTCGGTTGCTTCGTAATCGGCGGTTGAAAGTCTACGGATCTTAACGACTCTGTGCCGCTGTAAAATTGAATTGTTGGTGGTTTCGCATTTATTTTGCTAAATAATTAAACGGCCGCGATATGTGCCGTAAGAGAGAAAGATCGAATTAAAAACTAAATGCAATACACCCGTAAAGATGAACGAAGCTATTGTAATTGACGAGCTTTTGTATCGGCATTTTATCGCGAGTAATCTCGTCAGCTATGACTAAAAAATACCAACAAAAGACTAAAAAATCGCTGAACAACTAACGCGTACACGTTCGGGATGAATTGAAAGAAAATAAGAAATTTCATTAATACGAAAAATAATTTAAAACGCGCGAGCCAATATTATTATGATTTGACTGTATAATTTGGTTAGAACGAAAAAATTGAAAATCAATATCCTTAACCATTTCGGGTCCTCGTGTCACTTTTGTGACCCAATATTTTAATCTTCCATAATTAGTACGGTTACATACATTCTGTACAGACCGCTGGGTTACTAATACAAATTTAAAATTATAAAAATTTATCGACACCATTTTTAGTTATTTTTATTATTATAGAAAGGTTTTTAAAAAAAAAAAATTTCAAAAAAAAGTCAGGTCTGAAAGGGATGGATTTTACATAACCGTAATTTTAAAATCAGTAATTTGGCATTTCCTTCGATAATAGAAAACAATAACAATAATAATAATCACTTTAAAATATTCGTATAGTTATTTGTAGTAGAGTTTGTAATAGAAAGGGAATTTTCAATTCGCGACCAATTCGCTTTGGCCTCTTCTTCGCAATATTCTTTCAGCGGCAAAAGTGGATGTTTGGTAAACACCTTTAACAGAAAAATGTGTCAAATACATTGGTCGACGGCCGTCGAATTCGAATCGTTTACGAGTAAATTTACGCGGGAGGGGATTTTTTCTTTAACAAGAAAGATAGATACGTAGGTACGTACGTTAAAACATTTCGATAGACTTTCCCATATGTAAATCAACGATATGAGCGACGCGAAAATTTCTTCGGTAAATCTTGTAAATACTTTGACGAGAACGCTGCCCTCGACGCAACTCACCAGAAGGGCGATGATCACTAACCACAAGCCGATGTAAACCCTCATGGGTAAGAATTCGATGTTTATGCTGTGGCAAAACTAAACGAAAAAAATCAATTAGCCGCGAATATAGTTAACGCGGCCGCTATTCGGGACGGTTCCGGTTGACGGGACCGTGCGGCGGCAACGGGAAAAAACGAACGCGGTGTATTTGATCGGAAAACGTACGTTGTACAGAGCTTCGTCGAAGAGCAACAACGGCCCGGTGGTGCCGACAATCAACAGCGGTTGCCCCGAAAACAGCGAGAAAATGACGCCGGCCACGGACGTGGCGATCAGTGTTTCCGATATGCCGATGAAGTTTTTCGTTTTATCCGCTAAAAAAGTGGTACGGCAAAAACGTTAGGACATTATCGATCGGCGGCATCGATACGTAAACGCGGCGATAGACGTAATCACGTACCGCGGCTCGTCCCTTACCCATTAAACCGCCGAAAGTGATCGCCGCGGACAGGGCGGCAAAGTATATGAATATGGCGGACGCTATACATTGTAGATTCAGCCCTTGAGAAAAATCGGATTTGTAGTACGGTAGCCTGCGCTCGATGTCCTTGATCAAACCGCCCCAGGGTTTTTTGGTGCGCCTCAGCGGGTCGTCTTTGTTATCGTCGTTCTTGTCGCTCGGCGTCGAGAACGTGGTGGCCACTGCGAACGTCCGTTTTAGTTTACGCCGGCCGCGTACGGTAACGTGAAAATCGCGCGTTTGCGAACATACCTTTTTGGGCGGCGGCGCGCGTTTTCCGTCTCTTGATCTGTTCACTCTTCTCTTTCAGCTCCCGCAACGATAATAATTCCTCCCGTTCCCAATCGCACGGAGGCAACACAATGCTACTGTCCAGAAACTCGTTCAACAAACTAATCAATTCTTTACGTTCCGTCGCCTTGTACGCTTTGCAATGGAATTCCTGTAACCGACCACCGGCGATTCAGTTCCGCAAACGACGGTTTCAAATTTACAAATATCCGGCGATATCCTCGGAGTTGACGGGCGTTGGTTTCAATAAACACGAATTTTTATTATTATTAACGTGCTTTTATCTCGCTAATATTAATAAACGGGAAGGGTAACGACCCGTCTATTAAAATTCGCGAATAAGATAACGGCCCTTACTCCATTACAATAATTAATGACAATAACTACAACTTATTAACCGTACGATATAGACAATTAAGTTTCCCTATCCGCATATCAAATATCAATTTTTCGTCTACAATTTTTTATCTGTTCCACCCTATCGCGTTGTTTTTAAAATCGCGTATAATCGCCACATATATACAATAAGGACGGTTATTATATTAACAAGCATGTACTAACATAGCGTGATAATAATACTCACGGAATTCGACATTAAAGTGGACATTGATCTTCCGACTTCGTGATAGTCAATATCTTTTGGATCAGGAGGGCCCAAAAGTATAAACATGAATCGCACCGGTATTGACACTTCCGTCAATGACGGTATCATGATACCTTCGGCTAAGCGTACGAAGGCCGCTGTTCTTTTCTTCAATATATCTACGGAACCAACCAGTACCGTAGTAGCTTCGGCGCCGATTGGTATTCGCTTGAGGATACTTTCCTTTTGAGCTCTTTTCACCATATCTTCGGTCGACGAGGAATAGGTCTCCTCTTTCATGTCGATATTTATATGGTTTTTGTCCAGGTCGAAAAAAGAACGATTGTTGTTGTTATTGTTATTGTTGTTGTTGTTGTTGTTGTTGTTGACGCTAAATTTAGGGCTTGAATGCATTTCGTGACTCGATAAAGTACTTTTCATTTTTGACTTTCCGTCATCGTTCAGATTCTGAAAATCAAGATTAGTAAATCAAATTAACGCGCAAATAAAATCGACCGCAAAGTATTACTATATTAAACAAAAAAAAAACTATAGGCTTGTTTAGATAGTAAAATAGTATAGATATTGTAGGTATATTGAAAAATGTTGACATCTATAAAAGATAAAAGTGAACTACAAAATATTAGAGCATCGCATTTGTTTGTATAATTTAAATGTATATGTATGTACGTCAATAATAAAAAGCATACAGTGAGTAAAAGGTATGTTATGCATCAACGGCCTATTGCCTTATCCTGAAAGAAGTTAAAAAAAGCGATTCACGTAGTTCTTGCAGGTGGACACTTGTCAATCAAGAGGTTTTTAACTAAACTGTCTATTCTACATTATAACAAAACAATTCAAATGCCTGTATGTTAATGACGGTAAGACAAATGCGCATTATTATTATTATTATAAAATATGTTTATATTCAACCACGGAACTTAGTTTACATTGTGTGTAAGTGATGCCGACCGCTTAGCCAGAAATTCTGCCTCAAATTGCTGTCAGGAAAACAACATTTAAACAAAATTATAGATAATACCTATTATTTGAACTTTTAAAAGAATAATGTGGATTTCCAAATAGATTAGATAAAATTTAAGAAGAAAAAACATATATATATATATATT
>JAIPRN010004836.1:0-13086 GCA_025469175.1 Geopemphigus sp. TES_GeoC_2020
AAAAATTTTTAAATACGAAACCCTGAATTATAGAAAAAAGATAAGGTGGCGATAATAACAGTACGAGATTTAGAAGAAAGAATATGATGGGTATTAAATGGGATATTGAGAGAATTCAGAAGAGAAACAAATCTAGAGCGCTCTAGAGAACTAGTTTAAAACATTGAACTGAAGATTTTCAGTTTTATTATTTTATTATGATAAACGCGTATAAATTGCAATAGGATTTTGCACTTGACGTAGAGTACGCAATAATGAACGTGACCTCTAATACTCGAATTTATTGTTTTTAATAAATAGATTTTTTTAAGAATATTGGTGCGAAAATGCGTCTAAGTAAGAGGGTGTTTATAGTTAGGTTGAAAAACACCTGTAATTAAATGGAGAAATTTACATATAAATTTGATTAATTTTTATTGGTTACTGATTTCGTAATTAATATGACATTATAATGATATAAATCCTACGGTCAATTGCATCTTCATTGATACAGTTTAAGATTATTGTTTAAATAATAATATATATACAAAATTAATTAAAAGTGTGAGAAATAGCGCAAATACGGGGAAGGGACTAACTCTTCCAAGTCTTTACGAGATTTCGCATCCTAAAAATGTATAAGTAAAAGATATTTTACGTTACTACTTGAGATCGAGAGTTTTATAACTGTACCGATTTATTTTTAAAAATTGAAAGCAACGATAAATCATGGAATCCGAAATTATGAGTCTGAAGAAAACTCAATTTATATTATTATTTTTTGTAATTCAAACGTCAAACGTTTAAAAAATTATGATTATTGATTTTTAAAAATTGTTTAAATAATATTAGGATGTCATATGATGGACTTTGTATTTAAATTATTAGTGTTCGATCGTAAAATTTAAAATTTAATGAATTTTTAGTACTTATATGCAAAAAGTACAAGAAATGTCTGAAATTTCCAAAACATTATATTTGGCTCAAAATTGTTTAGTGTTTCAACATTTTTTTCTATATCTAATATTAAAATACGTATTTGGTGAAAATTTTAAGGCTTTGGAATGGATGAATTATAAAAAAATTAAATTAAATTCTGGGACAATTGAATATAATGTTGACATTTTTATTGTAGTTTTTCGAAAGTCGAAATCAAATACAAATAAAATAAAATTGTGACCAATGATTTTTGAAATTTGTTCAGCACTATAAGAAAAATCGTGTAATGAATTTCTAGTTTTTCATTTTAAAATATCAATATTATGAAATTTTAAACAAATAATTTTGTAATTCTCAAAATGCTATTTTAGTTCAAATTTCATAGAATTATTTATAAAATTGTTTTTTACGTATGTTTTATGCTAAAATAAATAAATAGTATAAATAATACATATTTCTCAAAATTGGATTTAGAATTGTAGCAAAAAAATGAAATTCGATTTTGTAAAAATCTGTCGTTATGTTATATAATATGCGTTGCATTTAATTCGTAAATTGTATCTAAAACTTTATATAAAAAGTATATAAAACATTAAAATAAAAAAAGTATAGAATGGAATGTGCAAAAATAATTTTTTAATAAAAATTTAAGAACAATTGTTATATATCTAGAGTAATGAACATGATACGTGATAAAACAAAACATCCTGTATATATATAAAATGAGTTGATACTCCAAACGTTTGAAATCATTAAAGACATTGATTTTCACCACAAAAAAATTGAATATTTTTTGTTTTCTCTTAATATTTATTATATCCGATTTAAATTGTATATAATAACATATGTAATACAGGCTGCATAGGTGCCTACGAGTTTCTGTAGCTTAAATCAAATTTTTTAACGTGTTTTTTGTTTTTTTGTAGAACGTTCCGATGTTTTTAGAATGCCAAAACATAGGAAAACATACAACGCTAATTATAATAATAACGATAATAATAATATACATTCCGGAAAGTCGCACGGGGCCGTTTACATATGGACTATATCCAAAAATCATATCACACGTTTAGGAAAAGTTAAAACGTTTATTTTAGTTTTTTCTGTGATGTCAACCGCCATTTTTCTTTAATTTTTTTTCGAAAAAAAGGGAGTAAAGTACACAAATAATACCTGTAGTATTTGACTTCGAAATATTGCTATTATAATATGGGCAACTACTTTGTGAAATAATAAAAGTCGATTAATTATATACATTTAATACTATTATATCAATATTAAATTATGTATAATTATTTTCATTTTTTATATATAGTAGCTTTATAGTACTTTATATTTAGAAGAATAGTAAAACGACACATATTATTAGATTTATAAAACCATTTTTACAGTTTTAAAATTAAAATTTTTCAAAACATGATATTTACAATAGCCAAAATAATAGAAATAGTAATAATTTTTAAGTATTTTGTATGCGACACACTTTGTGGAATATATACAACTAAAATAGTATCTATTATCTATGATAAATAATTTTCTATAGCAGAAATTAGAGCTAGATTTTTTCTGTTAACTTTAGGGAACTTAAAAAAAATTCTGATACGAGTTTTATAACGTAAAAAAAAAATTAACTTTATTATTGTAAGGCTGAAAAATTTTCATTTATCTATATCAAAATACGCATGTGGGAGATAATTAAAGTATCTTTTTGTATTAATTCTATGAAAACTGACTAGTGATAAGTATTCATAATATACCCATCGTTTCTTTGGTTTGAAGTTAGGTAAGTTCTTTGATGTAACGCGATAATAAATTATTTTTAATTATTTAAAGTCGTATGATTTATTTTATTTACGCAATAACCAGAAAACTTTTAAATATGAAAGTGAGAATTTTGAACATGTACTTATATATATTGTATTAATTTATAAAGTGCTTTTGTAACTAAAAAACTAAAATGAAGTGGTCCGTGGTTTTAGATAAAACTTTTGTCTTCAGTTTATATTTTATTTCGAAAAAAAAACGAGGGGAAAATTACCGTGAATAAGAAAAAAAGATCTACAAATTTATTTTTCAGGAAAAATAAAAAAAAGGTTCATCGACGTCTACTGACATTACCATTGTGTATTTCGTATAAGTTTATCAAGTATATTATACAAATTAAATCCATGAAAATTGACACCCATCGAAATATTGCAACGTATGTTGATGATAATTTGTGATCGTTCTCATCGTTTATTTTTTGATAGAATCCGATTAAAGTCTTCTAATATTCTCGTTTTAAAGTTTAATTAAATACGTGACAAGAGTTCATAACCAGAAATACTTTTTTGAAAACATTTGCTTTAAAAACCTAGTCTTATAATTGAAATACGTCGTTGCGTATATTTTAAGGCAAATTATTAAGAAATATAAAAACCATTTACGAATAAAAAAAAATCAAATCAAATCAAATTTTTTTATTTGAAATCAGCTTAATACGAAATAATTTTCTAAATAATAATTAAGTTTGATATTTACAAAAAATCATAGCATTTCTTTTAAAACAATAACGCTAGTAAGAAATATAAATTATAAATGTACATTAGGGTATAGTTATATATTTTTTATTTTCTGAAAAAGAATTAATTTTTACAATTGCACCAGATAACGGAAACTTTACAATATAGCAATACTTAATATTTTTATACTCTTTTTGTCGTTAGGTATTACGTGTGATTTCTAATCCTATTGGAAACATAAAATACTTTTATTTAACTAGTAAACATGCCATCAAATATATATTATGATAGTATGAATGCCCATAAGTAGACAACCTTATCCATCTTGGTTCGTCGTACATATTACCGAATACTAATATTATTTTTGTATTTTTTTCAATTTTGTTTTATTACGAATTTAATTTCCCGTTTAATTAATTTTTTTGATTTTGTTTTCGATTTCAAATATTAATTATTAGCAATTAAGATTTCCATTACAATTTAACTTATCAATATTTATTAATTGTGAATTGAGGTATTATAAATATTGTATAGCGATTTTGTTTTCTTTTTTTCATAATTTTTACTAGTAATTATTTATAATCTATTCCGAAATTGGTTAGGTTAAACACTGATAAGCACTGTTAAACTGAGTTAATTTAATAGAAATAGTGTTAAAGAATAGTGTTAAACGTTTTGGATTCAAAAAATCAAAAGTATTATTTTTCGTCTTTTATTATTTTTTTTAGAAATTACTTTTATAGTTTTGTGATAATAATTATGTATCGAAACTAGAAAATTGAAAATAAAAAATTATTGCGAAATAATAATTACATAAGGTAAGATAATATTATCAAAACGATTCAATTCCAATTTAATGTTTAGGAATAAAGCGTATTTCTTAATAAAAACGTGTATTTCGCGTTCACATCTAGAAAAATTGTTCAGAACACGTAGGTAAGTACTTTTGCTAATGAAAAAATACGCGGAATAAATAAATTACTCGTATAATGGTATCCAAACATTTTAAAATTAAAAGTAGACTTTTTAAAATAGGGAACCTTCTATTTTTCTGACCTAGTGATATATTTATTAAAAAATCAGGTACAATAATATTTTTATATTTTTTTTCGTTTTGAAATTGTGTTTACCATAATCGTATATTGTAGTCATATGCCACATATTCCTAATCGTTATTTCTACTAACATATGTTATGAGTTTCCAGCGAAAACCTGAAACGATTTTTAATAGAGAACAGATCAAATAACATTTTTGAATTCGTGTTTAAATGAAAGAGCAATAGTGTATATTTACATTAGACGCATATATATGTATATTATTATTATAGAAGCTTTTTATGTATTACCTACACGAGAAGGTTTTGTTATCAACGTTGTGATTTCAGTATTTCACTTTGTGCTCATAAAAAAAATATTAAGGGTAAGCGATTATATATGAACGAAAGGGATAATATGTATTCAATACAATGTTGTATAATATAATAGTATATATAAGAAGGTAAAAAAATGTAGCTATGTGTACATAACTACGTAGGTAGGTCTGATGCATTTTTTGTTATTGTTAGACCTTATTTTAAAGTATTGCGGTCGATCTATATTTTGTGTGGTAAAAAAGTTATTTACGTTCTTGAAGATATATATATTTTTGGATTGCTGAAATTGTTTTATAATCATGGCATTATTATTATTATTATAAATAGGTTTTATGTAATTGTTCGATTGAACAATTGATGATTGTATGTATATATAAGTATACTATTAAAGTTAAATAAAAAATTAATAATAATAATTATAACAATGTATGCAGATGATGTATTTTTTACTGATAGTTATTGCGATGTTTTTTTTTAGTTAATTTGGAAAATTATTGAAAATGGTTTTTATGATAGAAAAGCGTGCAAATAATATGCGGTGTTGAGAAAAGTGCTCAGTCCTTGGTATTATAAAAATACACTATGGAAGTAAAACGTAGACGTAACGACATTAGAATTAAGTAATTAAATAAATATAATAATAATGTCACACACATACGCACACGCGAGCGCGCGAACGCACGCACACACACATACACACACGCACACATGCACGCACATACGCACGCACATACGCACGCACAAACACACACGCACGCACGCACACATTTATTTTACAAAAAAAATCCAAAATCGAGTATAACTAGAATTTACCAGTTGAAACTAGTACTAATTTTACTAAATTTACTAGCCTAATGACTAAAACTAAAACTATTTTTTACATACAATTATATCATATTAAATTATAACATTGTAAACTAATATTACCTGTTGTAGCCATCTTTAAAAATTACTTTCTATTAAAACTTTAATATAAACTAGATGTAAATATTGGTATATAAACTGTAACCATAAATATAATTAAAGTTATCCGGTAAAAACATGTTCTTAGACATAACTAGTTGTAACAAATTTTGTGTATGTATTGTATCATATATTTGGACAACAAAGATCTGAAAATGTTATAATTTTTATTTTATTTTAAAGTTTTTTTTTTTCGAATTATTGTTAAATATTTGCTCTATAAGAAATATATTTTTAAACGAAATTAATTTATATAAAAAGCGAAAAATGTTATTGGAATTTTTTTGTTCTAATAAAAATAAATAAATAAATTGAATATTATTAAATTTTAATAAGAACACTCTGTAAAAATAATTTTTAGAAAAAATGTAGTGTATAAAACTTAAAACTGGGTTATGTCGTTAATTTTTAACAATAGTCAAAGTTTGTTAGTCGTCCGGTTGAGTTCTCTTGTTATCCGTAACACTATCCATATACCATTAATTAAGATAAATTTACATTTTCATATGCAATAAAACAATTTTAGAAAATCTATAAATAGAATATAAATGTAAAATATTAAAAACTTTTAAAATCAATATCACAAAACGACTAATTTGGATTTTGCAAAACAGTTTGAAATAAAAAAATTTTTATTATTATTTTTATATATATAATTCTTGAGTGTATTCTGTTAGTGTTCGTGTGTCTTCTAAACGGTTTAACAGATTGAAATTAAATTTATACAACATATTTGAATAGTCGAGACAATGGTTTATAATTTTGTTTGGACTCATTATGTACACCATAATATTATATAAAAATATTGTTTATGATTTAGCATTAAGGCGAATAATAAAAAAAAATATTTCATTAATACGTCTATTTGTTAATGCCAGATGTAATTAAAATTTCGTATTGAAATAAAACGTTTATAATATTAAATAGCTACATGTATTGTAAACTAATTTTGTATAATATTGACATATATTATCATGCATCTACAGACAAGAAAACGTCTGCTTGGTCAATTTGTGTATATATATCAAATTAAAAAATACTGCGTGGAACAAAAGTTTTGCGTTTGTCAGATTCCTGTGTAAGACATACATATTACACATATATATTTTTATATATAAAAGAAAAAAGTAATGTTATAATACACTTTACATATATGTAGTATGCCGTGTACAAAATGAATTATTATTTATTATTCGAATTAAATAAATAAATGGATATAAAAATTGATGATTATTACAAGTTTAGGTTGATTAGTATAATATTATGCATTACATAATACAGTCATGTAAACTTATGTATTTGATAATATCAATAATAAAAAACAGCGATTATTATTCTTGTTGTTATTATTATTTTTTCAACAATATCGTATTATATTGTGTTGTATTGACATATTATATTAAGTTGACAGACTTATCGTAAACATCTTTGCCGTTATTTTCATCTCATTAATTCCGATATTTAGCTCATGATAATATTTGTGCGATGGCTATCAAAATAAATGACGTAAAAGTGAAACACATATACTCACACACTTTATATATATATATAAAACTATATAATAAATATTATATAGCGCAAGATCAGTGGGATAGAAGCCAATAGATGCGTAAATATACATTATTAGCCAATTTCTTAAGTTTTTTCAACATTTTTTTTCGGTGTATAAATCAAGATTAGTGACATTTCAAAAGTAAAAATATAATGTCTAAACGTGATAAATCAAAGTTTATTATCAAGAATCTAATGCATATTTGTGTGGATTTATAGTTTGATATCGATCAAAAGTCTGTCTCGAGAAAATATAATTTCATCTTAAAATATTATAATTGGCTTGTCCCATTCGTATTCGAATATTTATTTTTAAGTAAACAAAAAATGATAACGAACAATATTATAATTGGTAAAGTTTTCAACTAGCAATAATCGCATCTTGGATGAATCTCATTTGTTAGGATAACACCACTGCACAAAGCTAATATTATATTTGAATGAACGTAGTATTTTTTATATTTATATCTGAAATAATCATAATTACAAGTATATCGAACGAGTATAATATCGATAATTAGAAGCTAGTATATTTTTTTGTAAATAATAATTCCCATATTTTTCATGAAAGCGTTTTAATGTTTTAATTTCAATTATAAATTATTTCGGGGACCTATTATAAAATAATTATAAGTTTATATGGCTAAAATATAAACGTCTACTCTTTTTGAAAGAATTTTACGATTTAAAAATTTTCACGATAAATAAATAAAAGCGTATATAATTAAACTTTTGTTAACGATTATTTTCAAAAAATCTAAGGTACTTTTAGTACCTTATATGTGCAATAAGCGTAGAAATAATTAGGCTTTTTGAAAAATTAAATAATAAAAAAAATAATTGGTAGTGGCTTGGATGATGTTTCGAGTGGGTTATTTATATATAGCGGTTTTAGAGTTGTATTGTTATTTCGAATTTGAAAATAGAGATAAATCATTGTATTCAAATAATGATTTGAGCAACGTATATATAATTAATATATAGACATAATTAATAAATAATTAACGAAAAAGGTAATAATAATATTTTTAGATCACTGTGACTGGAATTTTAACGAAATTTATATGTGTTTGTGTGGTATACATTAATCAGAATAATTATAAATGTTAATACCTTACTAAATGGTAATATTAATCTTCTATATTTTGTTTAATAATATTTAAACGCTATTGTCAATGATGTCATCTATTTAAAAATATAATATTTATAAATTAGTGCCGTATTTCTTAGTAAATATAATAAGCATGAGCTTACAGCGGTAATAGTATATATATAGTTTTATGTTTTTTAGTGATATGCGTTATTTTCGCGTAAACGATAATACAATTACGGAATCGATATTAATTCTTGTTCTTATTTAGATAACCTAATAGTCTTAGATATCTATTTTAAATTTTATCATAAATTATAATATTATTGATATCACGTTTTTTTAACTAATTGAGAATTAATTTATTTAATAAATTTCGCTTTGAACTGTTTTTTGAATGTAATAATTATTATAATTGCTTTTAAAATTCAAACAAAAAATAATAAAGTTACTATAATATTTTTTTTAAGCATTAATGGACTGATGAATTAATTTTTATCAACTCTCTTTGAACAGGTGACAGTGATGTTTAAATTTTAAATTATAATAGATTATTAATAACATATCGTTTAGATATTTTAAATATTTTCAAGGTTATAAAAGTATATTATTGTAACCAAGACAAAATTCTTTGCAAGTCCAGTTTCCTCAACATAATTTACGCTATTGGGCATAATATGCTGTTGATTAATTTTTATATTTGATTTTCAATGTAATTTTTTGATTAGATATTTATATAATTTATTTTCAGCGAAAAATTAAAGGTATTAATTAAAAATTAAAAATTATTAAATATTAAAATTTGTATCAATATTCTCTTAGGTAGAAAACTTTGATATTAATTATTGATTTAAGAAAAGTACTTTCATGCATATGTGTATTTTTTCTGACTATAAATGATATAGTTGATTTATTTTATTTTTTTTAATATAAAAATAAACTATAATTTTTATTTTAGTAGCTTAAATCATGGAGGCAACATCACCAAAATTCATTTGTAGTGGGAAATATGACATTTAAAAAAATACTTAATTTTAAATATAATAGAGTAAATATAAATGAAAGGAAAAATAACCATATGGAAATTAATCGTAGAATAATAGTGGGAAATAAGTGTTATTTCTCACTAGTGCCGCTGTTTAAATTCAAATTACTATTAAGGAAGACGAACATGAAGCTATATAAAGTTTTTTTTAGATTTTTCATGCTGCATGTATGTATAACATGGATATCAACGAAATCGGACGAAGAAAGACTAATAACATTTAGAAGGAAAATTTACGAGGACTATTCGGCCCTAAACGTAATACTAAGAATAAAGAATACAAACAAAGAACTAACGCAGACCTAAGAGAAATGTTTAACGAATTCGATAGAGTATGTGTTATAAAAGGTTGGAGACTTAGCTGGACGGAACATATGTGGAGAGTAGAGGACAGAATAGTTTATAAGGTGACAATGTGAAAGCCAGATAAAATAGGACCAAGAGGATACCTAAGACAATGGTAGAGTGACCGAGTTAGAGAAGATTTTAAACTCCTAGGAATTAGAAATGGAGAAAAGTTAGTGTTGAATAAAAAAGACGCATGGGCAGATATTGTAGAAACGGCAATGGGTTTAAACGGCCTTGAATAAACCATTAAATAAATAATAATAAATTTTAATAATTGACGGTGTTAAAGCTTTTGAAGCACTTTGTATTTTTATTATGTTTACACCAATAAGAGGATGAAAAATAAACATTTTTACACTAATCTAACTTTAAAAACATAATAAAACATAACCAAATTATTTTTAAAAAAAAGATAACCAAATTAACTAAAAACAAAATCGAAAAGTGATTTACGAGTCTAAATACGTTGTTCAAATTGAACGACCAATATTGAATGAATTTTTCATTCTCTTTTGTAATTTTTACAGTTTTTTAGATCACAAAAATTTGTTGTATACTGTAAGAAGAGATGACTTTTGTTATCCCGGATGATATTTTTTGAAATGTATAAATAATAAAATGTGACATTTAAGGTTTAAAATTTTAATAATAAACGAATAGTTTATGATTATTAATTAATTGTTATGTAAAACTACAAAATGAATAAACTATTAAATAACAAATATGTATATAGTTAAGTAATTTTTATTTTATACGTGATTGTTGAATACGAGTTATGAAGGGTAAATGTTTCTATAAAACATGGTGATAAAATAGAAGAGTCGCGTGCAGTTGTACGCATAATTTTTTTATCGATATCAACAATATTTACAATAAAATAATTTATGGTCTAAAAATAGTACATGTTATTTATAGTGAAAATCTAAGTTGAGGCACAGTTTAACGAATAAGTGTTAAAAAAGTATAAAATGTTGGAGTCAATTTTCAGTCGTTATAGTACATAATAAGTATAAGGAGGGGCACAGAAGAAAGTTTGTGTTTACGGGTGTTAAATTTCTTAATCTGCCAAGTATGTTACTGGCTCAGAATTTTCAAAATTAGGTTACACAGAATGTATTTATAAGAAAAAAATGAAACGAAATTGTTCTAATTTTTTATGATTATACAATTTGTTCTTACACGAGTGTTAAAGCTCGAGCAAATTGACTCGAATTTCTTCGTAACGGAAAAACTGTGTGAAAATTTTGTCAATACGACAAGATATTTGTCACGTTATTATGGTTGAAAAAAATTCGGTAATTTTCTTACATCTGTAGTTACACACGTATACATTTTTCATTTACTCTACTAAACTTTCACTACGCCATGAAATGCACAGGATATTATTATATTTCAGACACATCTAGACAAAATAGTATATATATCTTTATACACAGAGTATCTTACGAGAATTCGTCAACTTATATTGTATAAAGGGTCATTTTTTTTATTTCGAGTCGGGTTATATCTCGGAAAATATAAATAACTTTTGTTTTATTTTTTTAGAAAATTTTATTCACATTCCGTTATACATGTTTTTTATAGTTTAATTTTTTCTCTCTATCTCTTATTTGTAGTTATACATATATACAAAAGTATAACATTTCAATTTCAAAACGCGTAATATAAAATTAATGGTGCTCATAAGCATCAGCTTATTTATTTAGATTTTAAAATTAATATTAAAATTAGGTTAATTAAAGCGTCAATTTTTTTTTCTAAATTTAATTTTTAATTAAGTTACTATTTTTTAAATTTCCTTAAATTAACACTATGTAAATTATTTTCACAATGATATCTTAATTAAAATAAATTAGCAATATGTAGGAAATGTCAGAATGTACTATACTATTTTTTATAAAGTTTGATTATATAAAAATATTATTATTGAAGATTATAAAAGACGTTGGGAAGTCTTTAATCTAATCTAACCTTTTTTGTTTTTTTAAACACGTTTTCGGTTATATTCTAACTGGCCTGGAATGCCTGAAGGTACTTAACTTAACCTAATTTAACCTTATGCTATTTTTCTAATGCTAATTACATTTTTTTAAAGTTTTAACAGAGTCGTGTTATTTATTTAAAGCTAAATATTAACTTTTGAAATTAAAAAGAAAAATATAAGTAACAATTAATTTAACTGGTGTTGTTTTATATTGACTGAATTTAACGAGTTAGAAGTGTAATGATATCCACAGATATCATAACTGTGGGAACCAGTACTATAAGCATATTTCGATGTAATTTGATGTAATAATGTATTGAAAAATGACACTTTAATAAATGTTAGAACGATACTTGAATTCTTCTAAATATCGACAATACTTTAATAAAATATCGACAATAATCTCATATAGCGTGAAAAAAGGGGCCGAGTCGCAATTCCACGATAACCACAGAATTAACACATTTTATTTATACAAAAAAATTTACAATAATTACACAAATTATCATGGTAATGGGCACAAATCAAATGAATTTCCTTATTAAGCAAATAGAAAAATATCGAAAAATAATAAAACAATCAACATACAAAAATACAATACTCAATACGCCGATTTTGATGAAATTTAATATGAGCCGGCCACCACGTCGCAATAATATGGCCGGACGATTCGGCTATAAAACACAGAAATTACATCCTAGAGCCAGTTAGTCAATCAATCGATGGATCACCGGATGACGTCTACCTCCCTACGGGGGACAGACAACTCTCATCTTCATCAAAGTGTGCATGCACTCCCGCCACGAGTCACCAAGTTGCAGAAGTCGGTATTCCGGGGATCAAAGGCTATTCTCTGCACCAGGATTTCCGCGTCTCGACTCGTTCTAATTGTCAGTGAAGTTGTATAAGCAAACTCACCGTCCCAACCTTTTCTCAGTTAACTTTACAAGTATTTTATATTTAAATTTATTCAAATTGACAGGACCAGACAGGTAAGTGATTTGATAATTAATAATAACTTCCTAAATAATTCTCGAACTCACGATCCCGAAAAAAAATTACGTAATAACTCATTAAAAGTTAAACATATTCCTCACGCACACCTAATACTCACATATAGGTAATTGAGTATTTCTTTTCTCTAATCCCAGTTGTTTTATTTTTATTTTTGAGTTATTACAGAAGAATTATTTAACCTGCTTAATCTTGTATAAATACACACACACACACACACACACACACACACACACACACACACACACACACACACACACACACACACACACACACACACACACACACACACACACACA
>JAIPRN010004837.1:0-13074 GCA_025469175.1 Geopemphigus sp. TES_GeoC_2020
ATTGAAAGCGCCCTGTCGTTTCGTTTTTCTCAAACGCGATCGCCATATTCTGATCATCGTCCGTCGTTAGTCACCTACGGCCGCGTGCCGCCATTTAACGTCGTTTATATTGCCCGTACGTATACGACAGAATCTTGTCGTCGTCGCGAATACGTATTTCATTTGTACACTCGTCGTAATCGCGGCGATTTGTGCGCGCATTATTCACCGGTCGGATTCCCGACGGAAACGTCGTTTGCCGTCACCCGGTCCGGGTTTTTCGACGAACGTTTTTTTTTAGCTTGTTCTCGTTTCGCCCGTTACGTCTAGTGGTATGCACGCGATAAACACCGGGGCCGGATTTACGTGTGGGCGGACTTTTCGTTTTTCAGTATTAAGCGCGTCGATTGGTCAAATCGTTGCCCCGGCCGGGTCGAACGTTACGTTTTTGAATACCGTGAAACAATGTTTTCGTTTCACTCCGCAATACTGCCGTGTATTAGCGGATTAGCTGGACAATTCTCCGGATAACGTGTATCTAATACGGGCGTTTCGTTTTCCGTTTTAAATATCCCGCCGCGGCCCAGTGACCCAGTCAATTATTACGTCGTTAAACAGGAAGAACGCTGTTTCTATTTTCGTTACGGGTACACGGATCGCTATTTGCGCGCGTATGTACGTTCGACGACCGAGCAAACGTTGAAAAACGCGTAGAAAATCAACCGGCGACCGGGAAGGTTGTGTGTGTGTGGGGGAGGGGGGGAGGGAAATGGCGCGAGTATTAAAAGCGCGAAACGCGTTAAAACTTTCGCCGAAAATTATATAACGAAAATCGTCGGTACGTAGTCACTGGCTCGTAATGTATACGAATGTTATACGGGCGCGCGTATAAAGGAGCGTAATCCAATAAATCGTCCGTGCGCGGTAGTATAGAGCCCACCGTCGTCGAACTGCGGAGCTATTAAACATATATATATATATCCTAATACATACATACGCGCGAGAGTGTATGTAACTTAAACGATAAATTTATCGACGGCTGGCCACGTGACTTGTCCACGTTACGACATACGCGCGTACATTTTTAAAAACTAATTTAACGAACGTTTTCCGTTCTATAGAGACCCGTTTTGGGATATTTCCAGTTAACACAGTTTCGTCTTTATATAATATAGTCTCTCCGCTCTACTCCGCAAGAGTAGTATTTAATATGTCGTTTATATATATACGGTCGGCGGTCGTTACTCTATTATTTTAATTCGTTAAGTGTCCCGCACGGAGATACACGGGCACGGTTGTGGTCTTCGGGCGGCAAATACGAAAATAAATTATTCAGGCGCGCGGTCTCCGCGGGAGATTGCCGAACGCGAGTGAACATCCCTTAGAAAATACTTCGACTCGAGAGACACCGAGATTTCGCAGGTCCCGGCGAGGATCCCCCCCCCCGTCGAGTTACCGTTTCGTCCGAAAATTTATCGACGTAAATATTTAATTACGTCCGTACGGCGTGTCCATCAGAGAGAGAGAGAGAGAGAGACGATCTACAGTTAACAAACGACGAACGAGAGTAACCATATAGTGATCATAATATCTCCCCGTTCGGGTCCTATATATCGCGGTCGAAGAGGTCACGTGTGTGCGCGCGCGCGCATAATATGATAAAGCCGAAGCAACGGGTTATTTTAATTTTTTTTTTTTTTCGTTTTCCCGTCTCTTGTTCGACTCTATGGTCGCGGCGGCGGCGGCGACGACGACAACGACGACTCCGACGTATATAGAGTCCTACGCGACCTGTTGCAGACGAGTACATATATATATATATGTATATATTACGCTCGTGCGTGTGTACGAGATTATTCGTGTGCCCGAGATAAGGTCAGGCGGGTGTAAGTACGTACGTATATAGTATATTATAATACGCTGTCTAGCTGCGGGTATTGCGGATTACATTGAACAGTGCGCGGGGTCCGGGGGTCCAGTCACGATTTTTAAGTATATTATAAAGAATAGGAGAGAAAAAAATAAAAACGGCACGTACGCCGGTATTATTATTATTATACCGGCGAACGTGAGAGAGAAAGCAACTTTGCCCGTTGTGTGCGTGTACACCTAACCTACCGTGTACGGTGAGTCGAAACGCCGACCGATATATTATAATTTATACGAGCCGTATTATACGTATATATATATATGGGTCGAACGCGACTATTGGTGGTGTGCCTGAAGCGCTACGATCAGGTAGGTTAGGTTGTGTACGTAATCCGTTTTTTGGTCAATCGACGCGCGAAAATACGGCTTTTCCGCGTGTCCCTCCCACATAGACGCCCGAATTCTCGCCGAATCCGTATTGTTCTCGCGTCAATAAAACATACGGAACACCGGACAACTAACTACAGTCTCGACGCTATAATAGGTATAACACACATACAATAGGACAAGGAGTTGTTGTCGACCGTTGATTTTAACGGCGAAAAATTGTCCTAAAAAACGAAATTCGCGAAAAGAAAAACGAACGAACGTCCGTAATACTTCAATATATACACGTACGAATCGCCGACGCTTGTAAAACGGTTATTTTCAACGGTTTTTTCTTTGTTCGTTACGGACTTTATTTCGGGCGTTTATCGTTCGTATTATCGTATTTACCAGCAACGCCGTAATATAAATTATCGAATATAAGCGTTATCGCGCGAAAAGTGTCGGAATTCAGTTCGACTTGTCGCGCGCCGGCAAGTCCATACGCACACACAACTATAATATATATATAGTACGTTTATTAGTTTCGAGCGAACGGGTTTCTGTAACATTAAATTAAAAAACGCGATGCACTTAGATTTCGTAATAACCCGCGCGGTGAAACCTCGCCGAGCGTTCGGTCGTTTGCCGCAGTCACGAACTATAACTACACAAACGTAAAAAAAAAAAAAACAAACGAAAAACAGCTATTGCCACCAAACTAATATTGTATATCGGCGGACTCACGACTAAGATTATTCTCGACGCTACGATACGTAATCGTAACAAATAAATTCACCGCCGAGAATTCGCCTTTTACCCGCGGAGAAATCCGAATTTCCGAACGCCGACGTATTCGGCCCTAACGAACGTTTCGTGATTCCGGCGATCTATCGTCGTCCCGTCAATCAAAATCGATCGTTTCTACAATCGGTCGATGCCGTCGTACGCGTGTCAAACGTACAATCGCGTTTTCGTTTTCTCCGGTCAATTTCCTACCGTCAGTTTACCGCAATTAATACGTAGCCGGGACGTTCGCCATCGTGGATGTTGCCCCGTGGGCAGTGGCGTACTAACGGTGGGTGGCGAGAGGGGTAAAATCGAATTTTTAAAAAAGGAAAATGTTTAAGAAAAATATAATTTCTCACGAGACGTATAGTTTAAGCGGACAATAACGAAAAATTAAAATATTTTTAATAACTTCAATACGCGTTAATTAATGACGAATATTCTATTAACGTTTATAATACGTCTTGTTTCGTTAGGGCCGTCGATTTATTTATTTGAAAATTAAACGACCCCCCCCCCACTAAATTCCTGTTAGCTAAGTACGTCACTGTCCCGTGGGTGTGATCGAACTCGTCCGTAGACAGATATAGCGATTGGCACGGTAATTGATGAAGCGATCGGCGCGAAAAAAACCGTCGGCGGCTTAATTTTCGTTACGCGCGCGCCTGTGTTAGTTGGTGGGTGGGGAGGTGGTGGCGGTGGTTGAGACGCTGAGAATTTTTCGGCGTCGAGCGCGACGATTTTCGGTTAACTCTTATTCTAGTTACCGAACTTCCCAATGTATCCGGGCACCACGTCGTCGTATCCCTTCGGGCCGTGGCCGTGGATATTGCGCCGCGTGTCCCTACGGAATCGATGTAAATGTTAGCGAAATAGTGTGCCGGCTGACGGACGCAAAGGCAACAGGCTCGCCCGTTCTCTCCGGCACGATGAACTAAACGGCCTCGGTAAATACAAACGCGTACCCGCGAAAGTTCGGCGGCGGACCTCGAGGCCGCCGTAACGCGCCCGTGCAGCAATAGCCCGCACGAGGCTGGTCGCGGTACCGCGGTAATTTCAATCGCGTCGTTCCAACTAAATTAGCGGCGACGCGTTGGGGGAATAAAACGTGTACCGGTATTTCGTGAAAAATCCGGGGCCGCTTTTCGCGACGTTACGGAAACGCGACGTATGGTTTCGATTAACGTTTGAACAACGGCCGCGACAGCGGTTCCATATGAACAACCGAATACACGGGTTTTTCGACGAGTTCGACCGATTCGCGCGTAAATTTGTTCGCGTATTTATACGTATGTGTACGGCAACCAGTGGCCGTACTAGAGATAAACCCTCCACCGAAAATGTTTAGCGAAAATTTAATTTCTTACGAGACGTAAAAAATACGATTCGTTAAAAAAAAAAAACGAATAATCTATTATTACGTTTACGACCCGTTAGGGTTTATTTGTTTAAAAATTAACCTCCTCCCTCCCCCCCACACACACACACACCCGGAATTCAAGTACGCCACTGACGGGAACGCAGTCGGATTGTCCCGGCCGGTGCGCGTATTATTAGCGTGCTGCTGTTTTTCGGATCGTCGGGCACGTTCCGCGTAGACGAGGTGCCATAAGGGAGGGGACCCGTGCGCCGCGGTTTTTCGTTTTTTTTTTCCCCGCTCTCGTCCGGCACGGTTACCCGAAATGAACACCGCCGTGGTCGCGGTCTAGCTTTCACCCGCGGCCGGCACACGCGCAATCGCCGCGGTTTCCGTCCCGAATTTTCTGTATAGGTATACCTACGCCCAATGTCGTCGTCGTCGTCGTCGTCACTGATCGGCCGCGGGCGGCGTGGGTTCGTTTCGCCGTCTTCGCGCCCGTAGCCTACATTCGCCACTGGACGGCGGCGCGTCGATTAAGGTCGAGCCCGACGGTTTTCTACGACGAAACAAGAACGATTATACCGTTCTCGGAATAATAATAATAATACGTTTGGCGCGTAGATCGTCCGAACCGAGAGCTTTATTGTTTCTCTATCGAAACGCGCGATTCAATTTTCGGCCGAGACGCCGATTACGTCCGCGTAACGTATTACGGCGCGTTTAGCGCGAGCGACATTGAATAACGAACGGCATTTGCTCTCCGACTCGATATCGTCAAACGCTGTATTACGGTAGGGCGCGTTTTGTTTCGTTCGGTTATTCGTCGGAAACGTAACGTTGTACCGGTACCATGGACGCCAGCTCCGCGTTCGAATCGGGGTTACTTAACTTTGTTCCGGAATGTTTTCGGACCGTCCGTAAGTCGTTACCCCGCGCGGGCCACGTTCGAAACGCGTGCGGTACTCGCTACGTCCCGATCCGGCCCGATAACGTTGTCGCCGCGGGCGAACGGGCCGGCACACGGGCTCGTTATACGGCCGCGGAAAAACGTACGACGTCATCGCTACATCGGTCGCGCGGAGAAAGTAGGAAACGCGGCTGCCGTCGATGATTATGTATTTTTACGTACGCGGGCGCGCCGATAAGTCCGCGTCGTCTAGAATATCCTCAACGAACGTAATCGTTTCCTACGAGCGAACGGCGCCCATCGAATGAGCTGACCGCTACCGTGCACGTTCGAATGTCCATCGGACAAGGGTCGGACGAGTTTTCAATAAAAAAAAAAAAAAATGGCGCGTAGTGTTTTAAACGGAACGAAATACGAGCGCGTTAGGTACGACGGGAAAATAATTTGATAATTGGTTTTTCAAAGGGGACTGGGCGCGCGATCGTTCGCAATTCGAATCGCGTAACGTCGTAAAATGACCGTTCGACGAAACGGACATTGTCGTAATAGAAATAGAAACGTGCCGACACTCGTACCGGACTGACGGACGGATTATTGTAAACGACACCGCGATGTCCGATGTGGGCAATATCCGCCGGCGCGTTCGACGACCAGAGAAACGTAACGCCCGGACGACGTGGAAAATGTCGTCGGAATTCTGATCGGTGGTCGATCGAGCGTGATACGATTACGGCTGGTGGTACATGCGAGGGCTGTCCCAAAAGTACCCGAACTTCCTTCATTTTTCCACGCTGGCCATATTCATCCGGCTCGTAGAACCCTTCAAAGTGATCTCCGTTTGATTGAACAACACGTTCGCACCGGCGCTTCCACGTCCCGAAGTCAATTTTCGGAGTAGCCTTCGGCGCGCTCGTCGCGTTTGTTTTGTTAATCGTCTCTGTGTGTCGTCGAATCGACGACCTTCGAGTGGAATTTTCAATTTTGGGAACAGCCAAATGTAATTGGGGAGGGGGGGCTACGCCAGGACTGTACGGAGGCTGGTGAAGTCGAGCGATTTTACGTTTTGTCAAAAACCGTCGCACGAGGTTCCGTGAATGCGCTGGCGCATTATCGCGGTGAAGAAGCCAGTCAGCCGTTTTATTCGCACGGCGTCACGCGATCTTTTCAGTAGTACTTTAACGTAAAATTCTTTGTCGATTGTCCGACCTCTTGGAGAGTATATTCATGATGCA
This sequence comes from Geopemphigus sp. TES_GeoC_2020, assembly GCA_025469175.1. Classification (NCBI taxonomy): domain Eukaryota; kingdom Metazoa; phylum Arthropoda; class Insecta; order Hemiptera; family Aphididae; genus Geopemphigus; species Geopemphigus sp. TES_GeoC_2020. Next base: position 6,503 of record JAIPRN010004837.1, read on the forward strand.
CTTCGTAATCAAAAACCCTGGTGGGATACTTTTGGGACAGACCTCATACATATACATAGGTGTCGCCGTCCGTTATGAACGTACGAGCGTCGTTGAACATTACGAAAAAAACGTAGGGAACGCGTAAAAAAAAATTTCGTTTTTCGGAAAAAAGAAAAAACGCCCCACGGGAACGGTGTAACCGCCGGCCCAAAAGGCGAGAAAACCGTTTCGCGTAAATGTCGCTCTCCGTTCCGTTCGGACGCGTACCCCGGGGAGGGGGGGGGTGATCCCGTTACTCTTGTAACCGCGCGTTACGTATACGTAACACAACGTTATCGTCCCGACCGAACAATCGGATCCGTGCGCGCGCGCGGGCAGCCGGGTGTGCGTTGTTGTACGGGCCGTTTCGCAATTCCCAGTCGGCGGCGCGGGATATCGTGACTACCGAAGTCGGTTATAGCCCTCCGGGTAGCGTAATATATACGTGTACTACTACCGTCATGTATATACACGCGTATGTCTAGGTGCGCACGAACCTATTGCGACGTAGGCACGTGTACCGTATAATATATAGGTCTCCTCCGATGTAGCGGCTAAGTAGGTTCGAGTATATGTACAGGGTGTGGCTACGCGACAACTCCGGAAAGTTCGAAAAATCGTACTTACCGGCAGCGGCGTACTTAGACCCGAATTTCGGGGGGGGGAGGGAGGCGGTTAATTTTTAAATAAATAAATCGGACGACCCCCAACGAAACAACACTCGTCACGAACTTAGATTATTCAATTTTAACGTTATAACGCGTATCGAAGTTTAAAAATATTTTAGTTTATCTACGTCTCGTAAGAAATTAATTTTTCCTAAACATTTTATCGCGTTTTATCCCCCCCCCCTTATTAGTACGCCACTGCTTACCGGCGTCGGATAATTCGACCAGCAACTAGACCCCACCTCCCTCCACCACACCCCTCACCAGCCTCCCCGAAAAATCGATCGACGTGACTAGCCCGAGATTGTTCTCGGCCTTACCGTTATCGGGGTCCCTCTATACACACCGTTGTTTTTACCGAAAGCCGTACGGACGACGTTGAAGCGTCGGGCGGGATCCCGTCGTTCATTCCGACCGATCCGCACGCGCGCGGCCTTTTAGGTAGGCCGTCGGAATTTTTGTTTTTAACGCTCCGGAAAAGCGAAAAGCCGGATCGTCCGAGCGACAAAACAAAAAAAACCGCGCGGCCATCGTTATCGAAAGTTATCGTTCGGGCGCGCGGAAAACCCTCGTTGAAAACCAAAGCCGCGCGTTCGCCATTCTACCGGTAGAACAATAATATTCGGGTTGACCCGGCGGGTGTTCCTATTTTCGTCCATCATACCCGTACGGTGCAGCTGGTAACAACGGGCTAACGGCGGGACACGTACGTAAGACGTATCGGGAACGCGGCCGAACGGCGAGAGCGAAAAGAGGCGAACGAATTCTCGTCCGGCTTCAACGTCGTCCAAAACGGTACGCGAGCGTACGCCCGTTTCCCCGGGTTCCGGATCCCGCGCGTTTACGTTAAACTGGGCGCGCGCCGTCGTTGCCGCCGCGAGTACAGACAGCACGGCAAGTCCGTTTAAGAATCGGACAAGACGACGACGGACGTCGGTCGATTTCGAATACCGACCCGGCTGGATTCGCGCCGTTGTCGGTAATTAACCGACACGGGCGGAATTCTCCGTCTTGACGTTTCGTCCCGACGGCGCCTGCCGTCCCGCCGGCAAATGGCGCCGGCGTCGTAATCGACGACGTCCGTACGGATAAGTGTTCGTAAATACGTTGTCGTCGATTTCTCGGTGCCGCCGCCGCCGCCGCCGTGTTACAATAGCCCGTACCGTTGGTGATACGAAATCTTACGAAACTATACTCCGAATTCCGCGGGCCCTAGGCGAAGTTTTTATCCGCCGACGTCGGAACAACTTCCGTCGTCGTTCACGGACCCGTGTTTCCGTCGACGGTCGCCGTCGTAATCGAGATTATCGTGTGCACACAACGCGCCCGCGTTTTTTAATCGACCGAACGTGACCTCCTCGACGTTTCGGACACGGGTCGTGTGCATGCCACCGTACGAGAGTCCCCCGTGTGGCGCAGAGAGGGAGCGAGAGAGAGAGAGTGTGAGAGAGAGTGACGACCTCCGGTTGTATAATTTATACGCACAGAGCGTTTAAGGAGTTCGTTTGTTCGGATTTCTGTTTTTTCTACGTTCGGTGACTCGCGGGACGGAATCAGTCGAGCGACTCTAACGCGTACACGACAAGTACGGGTATACGAGTCGGAATAATATTCAGACGTCGGTGTACGGTTTCTGGTCGTTATTTTCGGTCTGTCCCGAAAGTATCCGACCCGCGTTTTTGGTTGTTTCTTTTTTTATTACGAAATGTGTTGCGCACCATGAATACGCTTCAAGAGGTCGGGCGAACGACAAAGAATTCGACGTCGAAGTTCTGAAAAGATCGCGCGACGCGATGCGAAGGAAACGGCCGCATTTTTGGGCCGAATGATGACTGGATTCTTCACGCACTAGCGTATTCACGGAACCTCGTGCGACGGTTTTTGACAAAATGCAAAATCACTCGGCTTCGCCAGCCTCCGTACAGTCCTGACGTAGTCTCTCCCCTGTGACTTTTGGCTGTTTCCAAAATTGAAAATTTCACTCGAAGGTCGTCGTCGATTCGACGACACACAGAGACGATTAACAAAACAAACGCGACGAGCGCGCCGAAGGCTATTCCGAAAACTGACTTCGGGACGTGGAAGCGCCGGTGCGAGCGTGTTGTTCAGTCAAACGGAGATCACTTTGAAGGGTTCCACGAGCCGGTTGACGATGAATAAGGGCAGCGCGGAAAACCGAAGGAGGGTCGGATACTTTTGGGACAGACCTCGCGAAAAAGTTCGTCCGTACGTATTCGACGGCGAGTAAAACCGTAACCGAACACTTGGCGCCCTCGACCGTCGAACGGTTTCATTTCGCCGGGAACTAATCTAACCGGGTCGGTTCGACGTTTGACGGATTAGCAGCTACGATTCGTTTCCCGGCAACCAAGAAAATACGCCCGTCTACCGTTGAGTATCCGCACGGGCCCGTACCGTAATTAGCGGCGCGTAGGGATAACGATTCAACGAGGGGCGTACAATAAATACACGGATTGAAATTATTCCGAAAAAACGTTAAACGTTTTCGGGGATATTATTATACCGAAATAAACTAGAGAAAATTTCCGGTATTTTGGTATAAAATCGAAGTCGTTATCTCAATAACCGGTCATTGACAGTAACTACGCGATTTTACGACGGGACATCATTGTGAAACGACGCGCGTGTATCGAATGTCGCTTAAAAATCGGTAAAAGTGCTACGGGGGGGACTTTTAACGCGACAAAGTTAGCATTTGAAGGTCTAAGTCGTTGCGTAACTTTTGACCGGCACCGACGTTTCGAAAAAGTTGAAGACGACCAACTTGCCTGGGCAACGTTCGACATCACGAACAGACGATACAATCGCTCTTGTTCGAGAAAATGTGAACGAAACGATCGACGATTGACTGTCAGAGAAGTAACTGCTATCGACGTTGGCGTATCCGACGCTCGTCGTTTAAGCTTAACCGGTAATTCGATGAAGTACGCCGTAAATGACCAGACGCGTGGAAATCGAAGTCACGGATTTCGCGCCAACACGTTCGGCACTATCCGTACGCGAATTTTCGGCGTCTCTAAACATATAGCGGCGGTACCACACCGCCAACAATATTCACTCGATTCGGTTCGCTGCGACTTTTTTTCGTTTCCGGAAAAAACTATCGTCGAAAGACAGAGAGATTTCAGGACGTTAACGAAACCGTTCGTAACGCGACGGAAGAACTCGAAGCTATAAATTCGAACGCGCACTGTCAACGACCAGTGTTTGAGACGGCGATTTCAATTTTATACTAAAATACGGGAAACGATTTCAAGTTCATTTCGATATAACAATGTCTCCGGTAACGTTTAACCTCGTGCGACGTGTCTAGGACCGTGGAACGAAGTTCGTTCGACTTATTCGTCGTACGGCGGTTATTTTAAACGAATTCCCGAGCGCGTTTGTCGTTTTTCTTTTTTGAAAATCGATCGACGAACCACTTCGGGAAGGGTACGACGACCGTTCGTAGGAAACGACGCTTCGGCGACGGTAAAACGTTATTACGTTTGACGAGATCAAATCGGTATACTCTGGTGGCCCCGTTTTCTGAGGGACTCGCGATAACAACGGCGCGACCGTCGAACGGTTTTGTTTCGGTTCGATTTTCGGAACGTCGGCGAACGAATAAAAACGAACGCCACGGGCCGTTGTTTCGTCCGGTCGTTTTCTAATACGCCAACACGAACAGCGTGAATTCGTGGGACATTGTGAGTCGCGCGCTCCGAACAATTAAAAAAAAATCGTTTTCGATCGGTCTATTATACGGTACTGATATATACGCGCGTGTGTATTCGTTAATGTTAATACAACCCGAAACGCGGTCAAGCGATTAAATATCGATTTAACACTGACGAAAATACGTTTTTGTTCTTTCAGGATTCATTTTTACATGTCTATCTAACGGTACACGAGTGATAACGATGGAATACGGTCGAAAAATACAGGCCGAAAAATGATAACGCCCGTACGTAGCGCGCGAACAAAATATTATCTACAGATCCGCGCCTGGGTAGAAATAAATTTACGACGATCCGGAGGGAACCGACTAGGCGGGCCGTTCGCGCGCGGTCTCTGCGGCGGGCGGGAGGGATTACGTCGACCGTGTTTGACTTTTACACGTTCGGTGCTCGCGTGAAAAACGATTATCGCCAAGCGCGTGGCGGCGGTACCGCGTACTTGGTTAATAAACAATAAACCGGCGCGCGTTTTTCGTAATTTATCACGCTCGTCGTCGCCTCCGTAATTACACACGCGGTACGTACGTGTGCGGCAGCGGCAGCGGTAGTAGTAGTAGTAGTAGTAGTGGTGTACACTGCCACGCGGCCCGACTTCGCCCATCCACCATTTTGACGAAACGCTTAAATTAATCCCTCGAAAATCTCTTTTTAATGGTCGTTTATTTATCCCGCCCGTAAGCGCTCATTTACGCACTTCGGCGATATTTCGCGCCCATTAACGACCCGCGAACCACGATATTATAATAATTTTTTAATAGATTTATAACCGGTTTTGCGGTTATACGTTATTCACGCACGCACGTTACCGCGAGGTTCCGGTATACGGTCGCCAAAACAATAACGCGGTTACGTGAACAACGAAACCGATCTACGCGACAACCGTAGTACTGGCGTATGGTTTCGCGCGATGGCATCTCACCTACCGTCGTCCGTCCCGGTGTCCCCTAACATCGAAAACCGCCGACAAATAACGTTTCGACAATTGCGCGTGTCGGTGTTACGCGAAAATTTCGAAAGAAAAACCGGACGAATTTCAAACGCGAACGCCATAAATCGCGTTAATCGTTCGAGGGTCGCGAATAAGGGACGGACGAATATTTCGTTTCAGCGGCGCGCCAAAGGCGACGGTAAGAGAACGCGACGACCGATCTGCGCTAATATCGTTTTAAAGTCGACCGCACGGGCAAACGGTCGTTTCGTCGCAGTTCGTGTAATCCCGAGCACGTACGTTCTCTGCCGTTCGAGGGGAATTGAGTTTTAATACCGAGTGATCCCCGGTTAGGTATTTGCATTGAACTATCGCCATAGTATAGGCATCAAGCATCGTGATGTCAAACCACACAATGTTATGATTGACCACGAGAACAGAAAGTAGCGTTTAATTGATCGGGATTTAGCGGAGTTTTGTTATTCCGGCCAAGTATATAATGTCCGAGTAGTCTCTAGATATTTCAAGGGTCCAGAATTACTCGTCGACTATCATATGGTACGATTAATCGTTAGACATGTGGTCACTAGGCTGCATGTTGGCTGGCGTGATATTCAGAAAAGTGCCGTTTTTTTATGGACGTGACAATTATGATCAAGTCGTGCGTATTGCAAAGGAGCAGAAGAACTATTCGAATATTTAGACAAGTAGTATCACGTTGAATTGGGTCCGAGATTTTCTGATATTTTAGGAACGCGTTGAAGAAAACGACGGGAACGTCGAGGAGTGATCCCCCGTTCGCGGGCGTATTGGTTGGGTTAGGCAGGAGCGGTCGGACGGATGGGTGGGCAACGAGGAGGACGGTTTTTTGCGGTATTGCCGGCGGCGCGTCGAGCGAAACAACCCCGGACGACCGAACACAACGCGAAACGAATCGTACTCGGTCCGCCGTGACACCGTGGTTCGAAGGGTCGGTGGTACGGAAATGCGAAGGGCGGATGTACTCGAGGTCCAGGTTAGGTCTGGTCGCGGTAAATACGGAGGGTTTTTCGGACGCTAAATCCGACGAATCCGACGAATCCGCTGCGTGCACGACGACGACCGGTGACGGTGTGGTTTGTGCGACAAGCGTAGGCCGTTCTGGAGAACGGCGAAGTGTACGAGTAAGTAATAATTGGCGCGTTGGAAACGACCTTCCGTCGCGTACGTAGTGCG
>JAIPRN010004838.1:0-13072 GCA_025469175.1 Geopemphigus sp. TES_GeoC_2020
CGGCTTAATGGAAATATTCTATCGCGTATTCCAAATATCGTTTTGGCCAGTAAGAGCGTGTATTTATATAATAGCTTTTCGTACGAGATAGAATTCGCGAATATATATATATACGAATGTATAATTCGATTTATATGTGTGGCGTTCACATACTCGGGTCCACATAAGGTAATTGAAAGAATCGATGACCGCAACTATATCATTGACATCAACGGCTCGCGAGTCACCCTTTCGACCGACTCGCTCAAACTAGCATTCATCGATGACGCGACGGAGCCAACGACGGAAACGGTCAAACACACCGCCGCCTACGGTCACCACCGGCACCTCGTCCTACGGCCGACCATCTCGCAACCGGAACGCCTGACGGCTCAAAAACGACTCGGAGCTCAACCTCCACAGCACCGACATATATATATATATATATATATATATTATCGATACAAAATAATTTATTTCTTTGGGAATAATTGCAAATTTCGTTTTCTTGACGTTAAACAAAAAATACGTTTCGCGTCCGGAGTTGCGTAACTACCGATAATAATTTCTATTTCGGTTAACGGAAATTTAAACGTTCGGTATAGACTATTGTATTCGCGCCAATCTTACGGAAAACGTTGCTATATGTGGACGGTTCGTAAACTTCTTCTTGGACCTTCGGAAACGAATCCAGTTCCTTCACGATATCTAAGGCCAATTTCTTCCCACGGTACCTCAACATGTCGTCGATACTCTGAAACAAAATAATTCGCCGGACGAGCGTATTAATCGAATTGAACGGCTTATGATAATTCGCGTAACAATCCGCCACGATATTTAATAGTAATAAACGGTTTCCGTATTATTCGGACTATCGTCGGTTTCGCGTAGTAAAACGTCGAAACACAATTCTACCGCGTAAGTTGGATTTTTAACGTTTTGTTAAGCACGAAGGCGACGTGTGTCTCGTGGGACTTTATTAGGCCAACTTTTCGATATTTTACGAGCTCTATAGAACGTGACGTCCGTCGTAAACCGACGTCATTTAATTGTCGTAAACTTGTGGAGAGTTCGTCCGACTAGAGATTTACACGTACACGACGAATAAAGCGATTACTTTTAACGTTAATGAGCTTTAAGCGATCTACCGTTAGTTATGCACTACCGAAATCGCGTACGGATATCCGTCGATTATTTATTATTTTGTACACCGCGCGCTATTCGTCGGGAAATTGTTCGATTTCTAGGCGAATGTCCGGTGGTTTTTTGTATAAAAATTTAATTAAATAAGAACGACGGAAGTTGTTCAATCGACGTGGGTTGTACCTGGTGGATAAATACCGTAATTTGTACCCAAGTCGCGTACGGAACTATAAATGGACCGAGAGTCGTCGAGTACGGTCAGATGGACTCGGCCGCGGCGTTTCCCTCTAACGTCCCGCCGACGGGCAAACAAACGACGGTGGTATTACGACGAATACGGTCCGTGTAATCGTAATGACGTTTTTAAAGATCCGAAGAGAATCGAACAACGCGTTTCGAAAGGCGAATGCCGGAGGTAAACGCGCACACTCGTCCGTAAATAAATATCCGTCGGTGGATACGAGAATAAATAATACTCGACGGATAAATATTATCTATTTGACGCTCGTAATTGACGGATAACAACGAATCGATAACCGTTATCAACCATCGACGTGTTATCGGGTAACGAACCGAAGACGGCGTTTATTGGTATCAAACACGTTCGTTATCGACGGAAATAACGGTTTCGAATTACGCGACGCGTTAATTAGCGCGCGCGCGCCCGAGTATCGATATTAAATAAATAAACGGTTTCGCCTAGCGCTCGCGAATTATGGCCGCCCCGGTTGTTCATTCGCCGACGGCGTTCGTATTAACGGCCGTTTCCTTCCGGGAACGCGATAACGACAGTATTATCACGACCGTGATACATCAACGATATGATAACGAGTACGTTAGCCGAGAGATTTCGAGATTCACGTCCGTCTAAATGAACGGTTTTCGTCGTCGTGTCGTTGAGTCGCCGCCGCGGACCGAGTGGAATAATAATGCCGCGCCGTGTCGGACGTCGACCAGGACCGTCGACCCCAGCGCGCGGTCCATCAACCGCCGCCACTGGTAAAACACTATGACGCCGCCATCCGCCATCGTTCGTCGACGTTTCGTCTGACCGGTGGGCAGCAGCGACGCGGCCGTACAATGGGCGTCGACACCGAACGTATCGTCAACGAGATGCGGTACGACCAACGGCTGTTGACCGTGTACAATACGTACGAAAAGTACACCAGTTATCGTTTCGATTACATGATACGAACGAGTTACGCCAAGATGCCGATTGAAGTCAATCACGAGACCTGTGAGTATAAAGTTTCGAACGTTTCGTTTACGGCGATTGCTCGCTGTGCTCTATCGGTATTAGTCGACGCGTTTAAAACGGCTAGGTACGCTCTAATGTAGTGGCGTAACACCGACTGTTTGACGTCCATATATGTTAGTATCTTGTGGACAAGATGTATTAGAGCTTTGATGTCTTAAGAATTATTCGCTATAATTAACGAATGTAAATAGCAATTTTTTAATTTTTTTGTTTTGTATTTCTAGATTCTGAAAGTGATCATCATCAAAGTCAAGAACTGTTTTTAGCATATATAAACAATAATGATAATAAAAATACTATTAATAATTTACGAAAAGAATTAAAAACATTAACGAAAGATGTAAATTCGAAAAGGAAAGAAGTTAATATATTGCTTTTAAACGAAGATGGATTGAAAAAAAATATCAAACACTTGGAAGACATAATAGCGATAAAGGTAATAAATAATTGACCGATTTGAACAATTATTTTTAATATATATATTGTAAGTAATATATTATTTAAATAACGTAAAATGTAATTTAATTCGAATATTTTAGGAAAAATTTATGATTGAAACGGCCAACTACACAAAGATTAGATGTAACGCAAAAGAAAAGGTTCAAAAGGAATTTTGCAAAGCCAGTAAAAAGTATACTCAAATTCTAATGCAATTGAATAAGACGCATAAAGCGAATCATAACAACGTAATCTCTCCAGATCTGGAACGATTAAATGAAAGACTACTAAGATACGAGGACAAAATTAGCAAAATTAATCGCGTTATTCAAATTGCGACTGAAAGTGAAGAAAAGTAAATACATATGCGCCATTTTGGCTTGATAGATATAATAATGACGCGCTATTTTCAGATTACAACAATATGAAAACGCTTTACAAATTTCAAAGGATCGCTTAAAAATATTTTTTGATCAATTGACCAGCATAATAAAGAATAAACAAGAATTAACGATAGTAATAGTAGAGAAGGAAAGACGAATTCATCAATTGAAAACAAATTTAACCAACTTGGGGGTACAACAGATTGTTTCATAAATATATGTTATACGTGTGTGTGTACACGTTGTTTTATTTAATTTAATTTTTAAATTTTAGGTCTTATCAAGTATTGAAAATAGTAGAGTCCGTACATCTTCAAATTTGGCGAACGATGAAGATTTAAAACTAGAGTTTTTGGAATTGCAGAATCTAAGAGCTGAAATTTTAAGTTCGAGACCTAAAGGAATGTTTAATCCAAAATTTCAAAAGGTTTTGATTAAAAGTTTTATAAATGCAACTTTATTAAGTTTATTCCCCCTAACTAATTTAAATAAAAGGGATTGGGTAGTACTGGCTGTTTTTTATTTTTTTATTAAAACACACCTATCTGTTATCAAGTGTACACCAAGCGGCCTAATAATTCGATAATATTAATGTAAACGTTCGAATTTGTTTTGAAGTGTCCTTGATACAAATCTTTGCAATGATTAATCATATACGTATATTCCTTCTAAATTTAAATAAAACATTTCAAAATTCAAGAAATATATAAATATGATTACGAAACACGAATACTAATGATCATTAATGTATATGTATATATATATAATCATGTATACATTTCTGGATCCAAAAAGAGTCACCATCGAAATCAAATATTTCGACCATTCGATTTTCTTTATTTGAGTTGCACGAAAACTGATTTATGTGCATGAACACAACGAGCCTTATACATTTTAAATACGTGTGTCATTTATTAAACTAAAAAAAATGATTATTTAAGGTTGAAAGTTTAACAAAAGAAGAGATTCGAAGTTATTTAGAAAATGATGAAGTAATTAATTCCATAGATTATTTATTCGAATTAAAAAACAACAGAAGATGCAAAAATGAAACAAATTTATTTAAAACGGTAATATAACGTTGTAATAATAATATAAAGTTGTAATAGTAATATAACGTAAACAAAAACCAAAACTATTAACAATTGAAATAAATAATACACGAATGGGTTTGTTGATTGTACACAGAATTCGAACGAAAGAGCAGTATTTTTAAAACTTCTATTGATTTTAAATTACGACGAAATAAGAAAATTATTAGTGCACTATTTTAACCGAGTTGTGGATTTAAAAGAATCCGGAAAAGAAAATGATGATATAATAGCTAAACTCGATGTGAGTAATTTTTTTTTTTTTGCTTTTTTTCGAAAACACGACTTGTTTTGCTTACAGTATGGTAATAATAAACTCGATTACTTACAGGAAATTCACGATAGGCAAAGGCGAAATATTGTGACTTTAAACAACAATTTCCAAGAGTTTCATTTGTCCATTGAGAAGAAATGCACGGGGTTGAAAAAATACTACCAAGACAAATTGCACTTGTGTTTCCAGCTTTTTCAAGATGAATGTACAGCTTTAACTGTGTTTCGAATGAAACAAGAAATCTCATCGCTCAAAAAGAAAATAATCGAATTGGAAAAAGCGAATAGTAAGTAACAAATTATTTAACAGTTATCTGCTCTAGGTAACTAACACGGGTATTGTTTAAAATCGATTAAATCGTTATAGGAAAATATAAAGAACGAGAAGTGACACTAGACCGTCGAGGATCGCACAATAAAAGCTCGACCGAAGTGAATACGTCAGTATCTGGATCTGAATCTACAAGTGCTATCAAACTGTTGAACCTTAGGAACAAACTGAAATTAAATAGAAAAAAATCGAAATAACTCTGGTTGACGGCTATTTTTTTGGTATCAAGTATTTGTTTGTTTGGAGTGTAATATGAAGAGGATTGCTGGTATGTGCGTGAATGGTGTGGAAGAAGATCGGATTGAGTGGAGGGTTAAGATAAAAGTAGCTATCAAGCTGTTGAACCTTAGAAACAAGCTGAAGTTGAATAGAAAAAAAATTGAAATAACTCTGGTCGACAGCTTTTTTTTTGGTATCAAGTATTTGTTTGTTTGGAGTGTAATATAAAGAGGATTGCTGGTATGTGTATAAATAGTGTGGAAGAAGATCGGATTGAGTGGAGGTTTAAGACAAAAGTATTTATTAAACTGTTGAACCTTAGAAACAAGCTGAAGTTGAATAGAAAGAAATCGAAATAACTCTGATCAACAGTTTTTTCTATTGTATCAAGTATTTGTTTGTTTGGAGTGTGGATATGTAAAGGACAGCTAGTGTGTGCATGGATGATGCAGTAGGAGATCATGTCAAGTAAAGGTTTAGGACAAAAGTGGCTGACCTTAAATAGCTGGGAAAAAGGCGAAGAAGAAGAAGATTAAGTATTTGTTTGTCGACTGATATTTGTCGAACTTAACAAATACCCCAAACGTACCGTTTGCTACTTTTGACGTTATTTAAGTAGCAGCGAATAACGAATTAAAATTTAATTATATACCGTGTAATAGTGTTCGATTTCGAGACGAGCAATTAACGAGGTAAGCGATTTTTTTTTTTTTTTTTTTTGAGTAAACTGATGCATATCAATTTTTTTACGCGTAACAATAAAAACGTTTCAATTGGTTTAATTTTCGTATACACAATTTTATAAACGCCTTCTTAACCACACAAGCACTCCCTGAAAACCCAACATTGAAGACTTTCGAGGCCGTTGGCGGCCCCCCGAGACTTCTTAAATTAACTTAAATTATTTTATAAACGATAATTGAATCGCCGTCGCTGGAAGGTCCCTTCAATCAAACCGTCGCGGCTTCAAAAACACCTCAAATATCTCAATTCGGCTTATTATTATAAATAATGTACAGATTGTGAAATTTTGTATTAACGTATTTTTAAAAAAAAAAAAATGTATTTTTCACTTAATAGTTTTAACGCATTTTTAATAAGTATTTTTTAATCGTGTTTTGGAATTACGTCTGTTTAGGTATATCGATTATATAATATAGAATACGTATAAGTACTAATCATACATACAAATATATATATATATATATATATATATATATATATATATATGGACAGGGTTTGTGTAGTTTATTAACGTTGTAAAATACTTTAATAATAACAATTTGACAAATATATTTACCAATTGTGTATATAAAATGTATCGTGGCGTATTAACGTTCTTTTTTCTTCGGGAATTTAACTTGTTAAGGTCGCGCGTTCGTTATTTTTTCGAATAAAAATATTTTTCGGACAAAAATTGTCCTCCCGTCGACGGCGTTGTTTATTTTATACCGTATTAGTATTGTCGCTACATAGCGTCGTACGAGGTAACACACGTTTAGTCCGAACGGTATTTTATTCGTCGACACGAAGGTTCTTTTCGGGCGCGCTAAAATAGCGCCATAACCCGTGGATGAGAACACGTACTTTTGCTCGGGCGGTACGCGAAATCGTGACCGCGGCCTGAACGTATACTTTAATAATCCGCGAACGTAATAAGTTTTTTCGTTTTTTTTTTTTCTAAACTATTACGCGACGTTTATAATTTTAATAATATACCGTTAACATGAAAAATACCTAAAATGAACATCGAATATTATTTACTCGTTTTAAGACTACGTCGTGTACTATGTTATTTTACTCCTCTACATTTCCTATAGACTTAAATCACTTTTACACGTTCTAAACAAATGTTTGTTGCCGACCGACGCGTACTTGGAATACCTACCGGTATCTAAAATGTTACCGCGTCGCGGTGTACGCGCGATACGACGAGCTTTTAGAAAAGTTACCGGGAAATTAACGACCATTTTGGGCCAGAGTGGCGCAGATTTTCCAATACCGATCGGTCGAGGCGCCGTTATTATATTTCCGGTATCGCGTATATACTCCAGTCGGGGTAGTATAACCTACTAAACCGGGTTTTTCTCCGATTTCGCGGGTGGGGGGGAATTTTGATCGTCGTTTCGGGCGATATTTTCGAAGGGCCCGGGTGGAGAGAATGTACGATACAATAATGGTCCGGCCGACAAAAATTACCGCCGTCGTCGATCACGGGTACACACGACGAATACGCGTGGTCGACGCCGAAATCTTCATCCCAGGTGGACGGGACCGAGAGCCGCCGCCGCTCGGTTTTACAATTCGGCCGATAACAGACAAAATACGCCTGTCGAGTACACGTCCGGATTTACGTACGTTTATTTCGAGAATTTGTCGCGACCAGTGGGAAGGGGGGGTGCGTAGGGAGGTTATAATACGCGTCGACGCCAAGTAAACTATGACGGCCGTAGGCACACGTACTTGGCCACCGTATCGACCGAACGAGAATATTTACAATTTTTTCGTTTTGACGGCACGTACGCCACCGCCACGTTCTCTAGGCCGCGCGCTTTTACTCGGGGGGACGACGTTTGTTTTTCTCGAGCTGCTGTCCGCCGCGTAATTTTTACTCGCACCTTTGACGTCATTAGTCGTCGTCATCGTTTTGGTCTCCGCACTCGACGACGGTGGTGGCGGCTGTTCGTTATTGACCATCCGCGAATCGTCCGTCTTATTGTCCAGGCAACCGGCACAATCCGCCGCCGCCGTTTCGCTGTCCGCCGTCGGTCGAACAGTCGTCGTCGTCGTCGTCGTCGTCCCGCCGCTACCGGACGATTCGCCGCCCGTGACCTTATGTCGCGCGCCCGAGTCCTTCGTCGACAGATCCATCGCGTACGACGGTCCAATAACGGTCTCCGCCCGAACGTTATTAGCCCGCCACTTTATGTACGTAGTGGCGTCGTTCGCGTCCATCAGCGTCGCGTACCTGTCCCGGTTCATTATATTTTTGAACACCACGTGCAACGGCTCGTTGTTCGCCGGTCTCCGTAACGGCGAACGGTCCGTCGGCGTCTTACATTTGTTCGCCATTCTCGTCCGGATGATTTTCAACCGTCTCTTCCATTTGTTCAGCTCGTCGTCCGGGTACAGCAGCTGATTGTCGTAGTACTCGCCGAACAACCGGCTATTATTCAACAGCGTTTGTCCCGGATTACCGTTGTCATCGGCGTTCGACTCGGCGGACATTGTTTTTGTTTCCTCTAAAAATCTACGTCGTTTCCGAAATTTCGAGTTCGCGCGTGCGCGCGTATACGTGCGTACGTATATCGGAAATCAACAAGGCGCGTGACCACGCGCGATTACGTCCGTAAACATAAAGTCGATATATACAATAACTAGAAAATATTAGAATAAAAACGCAAAACACCGTAAACCCCCCCCCACCCCATCGAATACTTTGACGCGAGCGAAATCGGTCGATTTATGGTATTTTCGTTTTCCGTGTCGGTGCGCGGCCGGCTGTATAACCCCGCCACCCCGCCGAACGAATCGGTCGCGGAAAAACTGTCGAAATAGACGCGCGCGAAACCCACGGAGACGTTCGATTATTTCTCTCTACCATGGTAGTGTAACACGTATATAATAATTATAAAACCGATTACCACGTGTTTCGGACGCGTATAGACGGACGGGGCGACACTTTACGGACCCATTTACGTCGCGTCGTACGAAAAAAGTTTTTTTTTTGTAAATAAGATTCGCTCGCCGTCCGAACGGATATCTCGAATATTTATTACTGACTCACTCCCGTAATGTCACGTTCCTTGTAACTCTACTTTTGGTTCGGCCCGCGCTTCGCTCGCAACACTCCTCGCATACCTGTACGGTATATAATATATATATATATATAGCCGACGACCACCTCTAAACGTGTAAAGACTGCCCGAACATTTTTCCATCGTCGTGTCACGCGCGTTATGGGCCAATTATAAACGTATCGAACTATATTTAGAACGGTTTTCGGTCGAGCGTACGCAACAACGATCCTTTTTTGGAACAAGTTTGTTTTTCGGGATAACGAACGGTAGTCGCTTACCGGACCGCGGCGGGTGTGCGTGTGTATGTTCGGTCTGTTGTCGCTGACAAAATTTACAAGCCGGATGGCGGGGGGGGGGTATTGCAAAAAAAAAAGGTTCGACCGATTTTAGTTTCCCCGGTATTTTAGTTTCTCTACCGATAGTACTCGGATACGTCGAATTTGACGCGGCGCCATCGCGAATTTCGTTCCATACACCAACCGTGACGTAATCCGATCGGTTGTTTTTCAAATAATACCTTATCGACGTGCACCGTCGGACACCCATATAAATAACGCGCGCGCAGGGAGCACTCGGTGGGCACGAGTATTTGCGCGGACGTATTTTGTCGGGTACCTCCCCTCTACCAACTACCCGTTTATCAAAAAACGAACCGGAATTTGCCGTTCCGGAACGATAACCCGAGATTTGTTTCCGTAGTACGCGCGGACGTCGCGCAACGACTGGCGCGAGAATAGCCGTCGTCGTTTCTCTCCCCCGTTCAGCTATAAAATCGTTACGACGAGAATCCCGAACCCGTCGTTTTTTCCGTAGACGAAAATCGCGAAACGAAACCGCGACCGAAGCTGTGTGGGCGACCCGTTCGTTCGTCGAGTAATCCTCCCGTACGCCGTGGAATCGTCCGAACACTTGGGCTGGTTAGGTACTCCCACCGAAGTTATTCGATTACCGAATTCGCGCGGTGATTGAAACGCGAACCGTACACGTATCACGGGATATTGATCGATAATTACGGCGACTGTACATACAATGAAGGACGACGATTCCGTCGAGTTTTTCTTTCCCGGATCGTTCCCGGACGACAATTCGCCCGCGTAAAATCGGACTGGCGAAACGAAACCGGGCCACGTACGCCGAAACGTTCGTATTGCCCCCCACGTAGACGCGACCGTGCAGCGAAGTTTTTTCGCCGCGGCGTCTGGCGCCAAAATAATAATATACCATCATCCCTGCTGTACGATTCGCGTAGATGGTAGATTGTCCCGATTAACCGAAACGCCGTCAAGTAGTAATTACGCGCGAATTCCATTATGCGTCGTATAGAGCGCGGACAATTATATAGGCAAGGGACACTCCGAATGAATGGAGAAGGGGAGGTGTGTGTGTGTGTATATGTGCTAACAATAACGCGAAAACCGTGGGCGATTACCTTCCCCCCCACCAGAAACGAAAATTACCCACAGGGCAATTACGGTTCGGGTCGACCAACCCGTTCGAATGGTATGGCGGGCGCGAACGATCTCTACAGATCACACACCGGAATCGTCGTCGGCCGTAACGGCGACGAACAACACCGCGGCGCATTGTTCGTCCATTAGTCACGTCGGCGACCGAAAAGAAATACGCGTACGTAAACGTACGTTTGGCGAGGTACAGCGCGGGACGGTCCACAGCAAGACGAACCGACGCGCGTGAATCGTTCGCCGCCGGCACCAATTCTAATGGCGGCTTTACGAAGACCGTCGTACGCCTTACGGACGACGACACGCCGTTTTGGCCCGTCGATTCTCGGCTGTTTCTTCGCGCCACGACGTTTTACTCGTTACCGGCGTAAATCCTATTTCGCAACCCGACACGATTTTACCGCGTAATATCGTAATCGATATTCCACGACGCAATATACACACACACATATACATATATATGACCGTGTGAATTAAAACGGACCTTAGACGCCACTATTAAGTTTTCGAGAAAAACGCGTTTAAAGTTTTAACAATAATTGTTCACTGGGGGGGGGCATTTACAGCTCTCGAGTTATTATCGCCCGGAAATTTTTACGAAAATAATCGTACTCGATTATTTTGAAGAATTTCGGTTTCCCATGAAAATTCACCCGAGATTCAATCAAAAATTGAAAATCTTTTGCCTAAGGTCTCTTTTAACTCGCGCGCTCACACGTATATATATATATATTTACGAAAAAATTCACGCACGTATTTGTCACACGGAACGACCAATAGTACCGAAAATAGAGCGCCGTTTACCGGATCCGTTACGAACGTACAAATTCGTTCGTACGAAACAAGTTTCGTCAATTCGCGCGTATAAATTCGAAATGGTTACGGACGTGGTAAGAAACCGTACACGCTATTATTACTGCGTCGTGTTATATATATATATATAATATACTTCGTTGTTTACGTCTTTCTTTTTGTCGTTAGTGTACTTAATATTACAATAAATACGTACACGCGTTTGTTTAGCTGACGTTATACGAAACGAAAATACGCGCGTATTATTCGCATACTATTACTTTAGCGCGTGCGCGCGTGTATTTTGTTGAACAAACAAAACGTACGTATGATCGACCAAAATTATTTTCAAACAAAATACGCGACGAGTACTTCTTTCCCGTATCGTTTTCGCAATTCCGTAATAATACCGCCACGCGGCCAATTAAATTCAACGGACACTATCCGCGAGTCGACACGGGCCCCCGAAAACCCGAAATAGCCGTCGTCCGAACGCGTTGTCAAGAAGCTAAAACGAATTTTTTTCGTCGTTGTCCGATTTCCAACAATGTACACGAGATGCACGACAAACGACGCGCGTGATATTTCCAACTGAAAACACCGTTACCGCGACGTTTAAAACGCCCGCGCGGGAGGACTCGAACGCGTAAACCACTCCAATTAACACGACGACGACCATTATTGTAGCTACTTGTACATAAAATACGCGTACAGACGCTAATTTCGTTACATTTTGATAGATCGTGTCCGATTCGAATACGCCTCCCGGTCGTTATAAAAAAATTCTACGCTATCGTTTCGAACAAAACGTCTCGAATTTCTGTAGAATACCGGCTCGACGTACACGCGTAAACACGACCGTATTACGAATAAAACAACGTAGCCGCGCGCGCTGCGTACGTAGGAAACGGACGGATTTCGATTTTGTGTTAAACGCACACAAGTCCGTTTGATTAAAAACATATTCAATTTATTCAATCCGGGACACTGGTCAATAATCGTTCGAACCAGTGGCGTACTTAGGTCTGAATTTTGGGGGGGGGCGAGTTCATTTTTAAATAAATAAATCGAACGACCCTAATCAAACAAGACACATTATAAACTTTAATAGATTATTCCTTTTTAACGAACACGTTATATTATAACGAGTAATGAAGTTTACAAATATTTTAGTTTTTCGTTATTATTAACTAAAAATATACGTAAGTAATACATTTTTCCTAAAAAATTTGGGGGGAGGGTTTATCTTTAAGTACGCCATTGGCTCGAACGTCCAATAAACTTACCAAAATTAGTTGTTCGCGAGATAATTATTAAAACAAACAATTTAAAGTTAACCGATTCTTTTAACAATAAACATATTCACTTTTTATGAAGGCGAAATTCGTACAATTTTACCGTGAGGAATATAATATATATATAATATAGACGAGCTTTGATTCCGAGTTGTTCTCGATTGTTTTTTACGTTCGAACGTAATATACATTCCGATCGAAAGGCATAAAATCTACATGCCATCGGGAAGATTTTTTTTAGAAGTTCGTAACGAAAAAATAATTATTATTCGACAAAAACGCGTACGACACGTACGTAACCCTTATGGTTAGGTCACGGTCGTCGCGGCCATCAATACGTAATTAATTGCGATCGCTTAAAATTCGGAACGTGATCAGCTGATGAAGTCAACGTATTCGCGAGCGCGAGGAAAAGAGATGGCGATACGACGATCAAAGAAATCGGAACGAACGGCACAACGGACTTGGGACCTTGGCGAATGTTCGCGCGATAAAAGCGTAACGGATATAGATTGCGACATCGAATACGACGAAAATTGTGCTATCTCAGACGTTTGGTGGCGGGCGACCATAATATCGGAAGAAACGACGAAACGAAATAACGAAC
>JAIPRN010004839.1:0-13072 GCA_025469175.1 Geopemphigus sp. TES_GeoC_2020
GTTCGGGGGTGTTTTTTTTTTGGTAAGAAAAGGAGTAGATGAAACGAATCGAGTTCTATAAATAGGGTTGAACAATTGGAACAGATAACTGGAATCCCTCCAAATTATGTTTGACTCGTAAAGAATGGTTAGGTTAGTAGTTAACGAACTGAAATCGATTTTCAGACTCTCCGCGATAATCGTGTACCTAAAAATTCGGGAAGACGCGCGGACGAATTAGCGGCTACGGTCGGACGTTGTTTAGTTCGACGTGTTTACGTTAATCGTTACGCGGAATTTCCCTACGAACTAAATAGTTTTCGTAATTACCGCGAGTAAATAACTGGGCGCGTATGATTTACGAATATCGTCGTAATAGCGTTTAGAAAATTGCGAAACGGAAAGACGAGCGCGGACGAACGGTATTCCGTACGGCACGCTTAATGTATTACGGATATTTCGGTCCCGAGAATAATCACTGGCTTCACGTTTCGACAGATCATTTATTTGAGCATCTCATAGACGTTAAATATTTCCCGATCGTCTTCGAATTTTTCAATATCCGTCGCCATTATTAATTAAAAACGTTCGTGCTGTAGACCCGTCGTTTTACTACCGAAATCGGCGTCGTTATTATTTATTTATCGAATCGTTTCGTTTCGAAAAACTTTACGTTCGCTATTCCGTATAAGCGACGAAAGTTCATTATTAAAAAAGAAACACGGACTTTGTCGTTTAGAGCGGGATTAGTTTCGATCGAAATCGCGTTTCAATTAATTTTCGTGCACATACAGAAATCGCGTTATTTGTTGTATACGTTATACGATAGTCGAAAATATCGTTTTGGCCGTTTATTCGAAAATAAAGCGGTTATTTGAACTTTAATCGAAAACGTTATCGATTGTTCCTTTTTAAACGTACGACGTGTAAAAAAAAGCGAATTTTTAGTAAAGTAAACGGGAACGCTAGACCGACAAATTACGTTTGAAAAATGGTACTTGAATAAACGGAATCCTGGTTACGACGGTTCACAGTATAATCAATGTAACACAACTGGTTTCCGGTTTGCACGCGCGATTCGTATTTTTAATTAGAACCCTTAATTTTTAACGATATTTCGGTTCAATATATAAAGACGGTTTTACACGTTTTAAAACGATCATATATATATGTACGATATCGATCGTTTTTCTTTTTTTAATATCGAAACGTTCTGTATACTCGATATCGTTCTACATTTATTAAAAAAAAAAAACGAAGGGCGGCGGAAATTTCACGATCGATTCGTCCGTATCATAAATATTTTAATGAAATAACTAATATTTATTCGCTACGATAAATATTCTCGGGATATTTTTCCGCGATTATTTTTCGATATTAATTTTAATCGCGCCGTAGTACGTCCGCGACGTTGTTTTACGTTTATGGAAGTGGCGTTATGAAAGCTTTTTCCTGGAAATCGGTAACGTTTCCCTATATATTACGTCCCGGTGTATTTAACGCGCGGACATTTTCGATTATTCGACTGCGTACGTTACATCAAAGGGATATGTGTGTACCCGTGACAACAAGTGGTGACCACCAACCGTTGGTTATCAGCTGCCATCGGCAATGTCTCCGTCACGTACACGTTATTAATAACCGTCGCGGCGGTTTTTTTACGGTTATTGAAAAAAAAGAAAAATACGCGCGAAGGGTATTTAAAATGAAATCGCACACCTTTCGCCGTCTACAGGCACAAAGCGTATTCGCGCCGCGCGATTACCGTACACTTCTACGACGTTTTCACTCGGAATTTACACTGGCGCCTCGTAATTAAATATTTCCCGGCGAAAACCCCATAGAGGACCGTTATTAGGCGTTTAACGCGTTAGACGTTTCGTTACCGTTATTTTATTACCCGAATTTGTAACGAAAACCGAGAAAAAAATAAATAACGACCGCGGGGTTTTTTTATGTCCGGATGGTGTAAAATTAGATTTTATCGTCGAGCTAATTCGGCGGTCCGGTTGTTATTCAATTACGGTTGGCGTCTTAAAAAAAAAAACGAAACAATTTTATTACGAACACGAGTTATTATTATTTCAACGGGGTTTTTCCGATTAAATTCAAAGTAATTGTGCGATAAGATTTCACGAGAACGCTAAACAAAAACACTAACCGAATTTGTGCGCGAACGAAACGGTCTAACGTTAAAAATTCCGCGGTACGAACCAAACCGGGCTAAATGAAATATCGGAAACGATCGGGACGCGCGCCGTAACGTAAACGTCGATTATTCTTCGTCGCGAACCGTACGCCGGTATATTTACGAATTGTCACTGTACGGATACTATTCCGTATCGTTCGCTAATACGAAACGCGAGGTATACAGAAATAAACGGATACGTCCCGACGCGTATAAACGAAATTCGAAACAAATAATCGACGGAATAATAATTAATTACGTTCCGCGTAAATACTTTTATTACGGGCGTAGCCACTTACAGTGGTCGTAAACGTACACACGGCGTGTCCGCGACGGCGACGACGAAACGTGTAACGTTTAAATTTCGTTCGAAACAAATCTAACTTTCGAACGCTTTCGGGTTTTTTTTTTGTCTTTTTGCGGGACTCGTTTTTTACGCGTTTTCACGGCACTTTGCCGTGTCATTTTGTCGGGGCGGGCGGATCGAACCGAAAATATTACGCCGGACGGTTACTATAGTATTATGGGCCGGGCAACAATGGAACGTTGTTGTTTCCGGTTTCCATACTAGAAACGAATAGGCTCGGGACGGATTTTCGTTTTTATTTATTACGTCCAGCGGTAGTCGGGCGTTCTTCGCGCGAAAATCGCCGTTCGTTAATTTTTCCGCCCGGCCGCGTTTTATTACGATACGCGCGTAAATGAATGAACGATACGCGAGGCGTCTAAAATCGTCCGTTTGTCGCGCGTCCCGTACGCAACAGCCGTGTAATGCCGGCGGACGGGCGTGGGGCGCGCGCGGTATAATAAAAAAAAATAATCGCGAGGAAATTACGCGCGCGAAAAAATACGAAACTTTACGCGGTCCCGTATTAGACACATTTACGGACACTAATCAAATTCAGTGCCGTAAGATAAAAAAAAAAAATAATGTTATACGGACGTTCGCGTGTATATAAGAACGTGTCGGATTTACGATGATTTTTTTGTCGCCGAGCGCGTTTTCGCGTAGGAGTACAGACGTACGTGAAATTCCGTTTAAAGATCGTATCTGGAGTTGTTACTTCGTTTGACACGTTTCTCGATTTTATCAATAGTGTCCCGCCGAAACGTAATTCAAAATCAACCGAAGGTCGCCAGAAAAAAAAAATACGAGGTAAAATCACCGACATATTCGTTTCGGGACGCGGGCAATTTCGGTATTTTTTAAAACGAACCAGCATCGCGTTCGACATTTCGTCAATATCGACTGCGTTCGTCGATTACAACGAACTCTACCTAGCGTCCCGGCTCGTTTATCGAATACGACTGTATACTTTTCGAATTCAATCCCGTCGAACTCTCGATTCCGCGTCCGCTCGCTGCAGTCAACGTCCACGGCGCTACTGCCTACCGTCTCTCGTTTATAATCGATTAGTAAATATATCGTTAATTCAGGAGTTCGTCGCGTTTGAAACGAATTCTCTTACGATTTCGGATAACGCCGAACGATTTCATCCGAAACGAATAATAATCGAATTTACGCTAGGCGAATCCGACGGTTCGATGCCGGTTTACTTATTCATAAATTTGAGTTTTTCGTCCGAACACCCGAAACTGGCGCGACGTACGGACCGTTTTTTCGGAACGGCGCTCTACCGATCCTCTCTTTTACTTCCGCGACTTTCTATTTTTTTTTTTTTTAGTTCCCACCCCCTCCCCGTTTCATTTTTGTCGGGCTTTCAATAACACGTGAAACTATAACGTAATGGATCGGGGCACTTCGGGTAAGAAGTACAAAAGACGGGGCAAGGCTTTTCCCCCGTTCGAAAATCTTTATTTATTCGAACGAAGAGCACGTTGGCCGTAAAGCGAACGTCTAGACAACGGGTTTTTTTCATTAAATGCCGAATATATTACGATATATTTCTAAATTTAAATAACAATATTTAAAGAACCCGAAAGCGTTTCGTAAAAATTATTTCCGCGCGAATAAATATAAAATTTAATCTCGACAACGTTTAACGTTGCGTACGCGTAACTTACGACGCACAGGCGTTATGTCCACGTGCTTCGTTTACAACAATTATTTGGAAACACGAACGGACGTAATAATTCGCGAAACGCGGCCGAACGTCTTCGGCGCCCCTAATGCATAAGCGACTAATTCCGATACCAATTAATAACCGATCGAACCAATAAGTCGATTTTCATAGTGTTCGTAAGAATTTCCCTAACCAAACGTAACCGCGAACGTTTAAGACGTACTGAATTTGCGCAAATTGCTTTTGAAACCCCCCACGAAGAAGTTGCTCCGTAACAACTTTCAAACTTTACCGTAACTCGAGGGATCAAAATAAACTGGTAGTTTCTCGCGACCGGATAAGTTCATTTTTGTACGACGCGAGAATCGTTCAAAAAATTCACCCGAATATCCCATACGATTAATTGTAAACTTTATCGGAACTATGAAATCCGTAACCTTGCGTCCAAGGAACATGTACACATTCGCCTTTATAAAGAATAGGGTTAAAAAACAAACTAATCGATCCGGAAAGTTCGCGATTGACCGTGAATCGTCCGATATGACCGGGACGCCGTTGCACGAAACGACATTTTATATTCGTCTAATAAGTATTGGCCCCGTTGCTCGAACGCGTCTAGTTTATAATAAATAATACGAGTACGTTACATACGACACCAGTTAGGGGCTCGCGGGAAACGTACCAGTATGAAAATACTTTCGTTTCGGCTCCGGGGCGTACGCCGGCGTAATTAAACGTAACTGGCTCGTAGGCCGATGGACGATGTTTTGCGCCGGACTTCGATAAAAAAAAAAAAAAAAACAGTTCGTCCGTGGCCAAATGTCGCGTCTCGCTCGGCCAACCAACCGCCGGTAAAAGTACCCCCGAACGACAACCGCGCGCCATTTAGTATTCCGTACGACGGGCAGCGACGCAAGTCCGGCGGGTGTAAACGTCGAGCGTCGCGAATTCACAAACGTCGCGCGCCGTCCCGTGGTCGGGCGTAACGGACAAACGGTCGGTTCCCGATAATATTTGGGTCGCGGCGTCGGGACGGGAGAGCGTACCGGACGATCACGTAATTTCAACCGGTGCCGTCGCGGCGGTACGCGAACGTTCGGAAACGGCGGCAGAATATTTTCGAAACATCCGTGCCGCGCGTGGCCGACACGGGACCGGGACGCCGGCCCGGAACGAACAATACCGAGTATTGTTATATTTTGGGGTATATTTTGAGTATTTTTGAGTATATTTTAGTCGACGCGGCGATAACCGGGATACGTTATCCGACCGTGGTTCGTTCTCTCCTCGCCGTCGGATCAAACACTTCCACGGGTTCGACCGTTTCGTCGTAACACACGTGTTCGGTATAAATGCCGCCGCCGCCGCCGCCGCGGAACGCGAACGCAAAACGCTATTACGTATTTTCGTACGGGCGGCTTTAATTACCGTGCGGCCGAAAGTCGACGCGTCAACGCGTTTTTCCGCGCCCAAGATTAGATTACAAAAATAGCCGAGTAATGTAAGTAAAAAACGCGATAGAAAATATAAACGTCGTGAGATAATCATAACGAGATAAATGAGAAAAAACCGGGCGGCTTCTTTCGTTTGTTTTTCTTTAATTCAATTTCGGGCTGGAACGAAAATCCATACGTTACGCGGTGGTCGTATTTGCGTTGTCGAAACATAATATTCCCCGCGCGCGGCGCAATACGGGGCCGCCACGCGACGTCTGGCATAACTCGGCCGGGTTTCGGCAAACCGACATTATTACTCGTTCGGAGGTTTAAATATTGACGTTGAAACATACACCGTGTAGTTGTGGCCTACGTATACCGCTCGCGTGGTCGCTCTCCGGTGTTTCGTATCGCGCGAGCGTTTCCCGAACGAGGTTAATTGTCCCCGAATCGTTTCTACTAGGAAAACGAACGTGCCTCCCCCAGCCAATCGTCTCGCGTCAGTTGTACCGTAACGGGCCGAACCTACCAATGTCGGCCGAACACTCGAATTAACCGAACTCGCGTACGCGAAATCGCCGACAATAACGCGAATTGTCCCGCCGCGTACGTTCGTCCGTCTCGTTATGACGTACGTAAAACCGTCGCGTTTATCGCGCGACATTCCGTCCACCATCCCGTAACGACCACCTGGTTCATTCGAGAAACTCGCGCGCTATACCGGATAATCGGTAAACGTAATTTTCGGGAACCCAAAGTGCCGCCGCGTCCGGCTACCGACCGTTATTAACGCCGGTCGGGCGCCCGGACAAAATTAATATTGGCGCGCGTTTCGTTCAGCCTACACGTGTACCTCGGCGAATCGGAAATACTGAACACGGTCGTCACGACGAGTCGGCGGAAACATTACGTTCGCCCGGACGCTGACGGGGACTACCACCCAGGGGTAGCGCGAAATATATAAGCTTCCGACAATTTCCGATCGCGGTCACGGGCCGATTAAGGGCGATCTTGTAATCGTCGAGCGTGCAATGTCGTACATTCTATAAAACGTACGTAAAACTTAACCGGCGTACAATTTACGTTCCGTAATCGCGTATTCGCCCGCTCGCACACTCCGTATGACGCAATCGGTGAATATCCGAACCCACTTGACCCGCGCTCCCGCTCGTCTATCGCCGATGTATACTTCGTTCAACGACCGCCGGCGTTTCCATTAATAAGGACGGAACGAAGGCGACCCTTTACAGACGCCGCACGCGAAATACCGGTGAGTCGGCGAGAATTACTCGCGGTAGTTCGTAGTTCGTTACCACCCTCGTACGGCGAATATTCGCGGCGCGCGAAAACGAACGCGCCGATTTCGTTAAACACGCACGTTCCGACTAGCGTTTTACGGCGGCCAACCGGTACGTTGCGGAGTTCATTTCGTTCGCGCGGCCGCCACGCGTTTTAAATAATGCCGGTAGTTCGGTAAACCGTCAACGACTTCGTTGACTCTAAATATACGTTCCCCCCCTCCGGTAATTATTACGCCGGTCGATTCGCTATACTGAAATGCCGTAATATTTCCCGCTCGTTTCGCGGACGGATTACGTAATACCGGAAAATCGCGCGGTCTTCCGTTCGAGTTCGTACGATATTCCACACGACTTTATAGGCCCGAATACTAATATCGATAAAGCGTGCGCGTAGCCCACGCGTGTGACTTTTAAGGCGGAAAATGATAGCCCGCGGCTCGTGTCGGCGGGATTAGCGCGCGCGCGCGCGCGCGCCTTTGAAGTGCGCCGCCGGTCTGTTATCGTGTTGAATTTCAGGGCGACATTATCGTGTTCAGCAATCCCTTTGAACGGGTTCTCCACGGCGGTTCCTCTCGTTTACCTTTTATTTTCGTAATATCCCTCGGTCCGTGACGGCGCGCCGGTATTGGCGCGTTTTTTTATTAATTTACGTAAAAAATAACGCCGTTTTATAGTCGGGAAATCCGCGTGCACAATGCGTGTACGGTCGTCGCGTTATTTCCGCGACAGTTGTTCGCGTACGAACAAACGACGGAGAAAAATCGGTAATTTCGACGTGAACGGCGGCGGCCTCCTCGGATCGGTCGGTAACGGTATCGGAGGGCAAAAATGCCCCCCCGGGGGGGGGAATTCGACGAAATTGCGTACGTCGAACGGCCGTCAACTCGACAACGGGCGAACGAAATAATAATGGTTAGTTGATATACGCGTGGCGGATTGCCAAGAAACTCTGTACGAACAGAATAGGCGAGGAGAAAATGCCGGGCGCCTCTTCACGAACATTGGAACGCGTCGAAGTTTTACATTATAAGACGAACGATTACGGCGTACACCGAGAGACTAAATTAGGTCCGATTCGCGTAAATAGGATAAATAATTATTCGGTACGGCCACGTGCTGTAATGTACGTGTGGATAAACTCCCCCCTCCGGAAAATTTTTAGAAAAAATTAATTCCTTACGAGACGTATATTTTTAGTCGATAATAACGAAAATGTGAAATATTCCCAAACTTCGATACACGTTACATAAATATAACGCGTTTGTTAAAAACGAATAATCTAATAAAGTTCATAACGTGTTTCGTTAGGGTCTTATTTATTTATAAATTAACGAAATTCGGTACTAAATACGCCACTATTATGCGCGTGAGCGTTACGGTTATTATAAGCGCCCCTCGGGGTTAAATTTCGAAATTCGATAAAAAAGAACGGCGTACACGATCGCCCGATTTCAATTGCGAAATTCGTCGGACGCCGACCATCGTTTCGTGCGTGTATCCTGTTCGTTTCGTCCACTGCCGTCGGGGCGACTCGTTTCGTTACTTATCCGTTAAAAACGTCGCGCGTTTCGGACGAACGAAGAAAAAACCAAAATAAATAACCCGTACGCCGTTCGTTCCGCGACCGCGGTAAATTTTCGGCGTTCCGTTCGCTCGCTCGTTAAATCGATAATTCCCTCCGGCGCGATCGTGCGTTTGCGTGATAAAAACGCGACTGCGGCGCCCCGATACAATAATTGTTTTCTACGAATTCTTTCTCCGATATATATATATATACAACTTACGCTATACCGTCGCTATTATCGTCGAATCGATAAATTATCCGTTATTGGTAAAGGCCGGCGATGAAACTAAATCGGTCACTTTGGACTTCCCAAAAAAGCGTTATATAAACGGGAGCGGTTCGAATTCGGCGTTTCTTCAAATTCGGTGAATGTAACCGCCGTGCCAGCTATATTGGCCATTTCGTGTTATTCGTTCTTAAAAATACGTCCGTTCCTTCGTGGTTTCCATTCCTCGTTCGTAAATACGTCGAACGGCCGATTTCGGTTTTTACAATTAACGACGACGCCGAACCTTTGTTCCCTTCGCGTTTTGTTGTTTTTTTTTTTTTGCTATAGAAAAACGTCCTAAATATTGTTTTCGCTTTTTGATACAACGCAAACGGCGCGTACCATTTATCGATAGACTGTTTTCGAAAACGACATACAAATTGGACGTTTCGAATACGCGTTATTGTCGGCGAAATTACGCGACGGTGTTGTCGACAATTCGGACGATTCCGATCGAACGCTCGACGCGAAGTCGTAAAGTTACTTTTCATAACCCCGCGGATGCTACAATACCGTACGGTACACGTAACGGCGAAGACGTACGTAATTGTATAGAGCCGCGGAAACCGAGCGAAATAAGTATAACGCGAACGGCGAATCGAACAACGGGCGTAGCCGATTTTATTTTTAACGTTTTCGTAAGTTCTCGGCGGCTAAAAATAAAATCTACGCGACCGCGTGGTGGTGTAGGGAAAAACGTCGAGTGTGTCGTTCCAAAAAAAAAAAAAAATACCGTTTGATCGAAACGTTCGTTTTGGGTGAGTGGTTGGGTAGGGTGAATACGGCGAAAATTGTGATTACGACTTTTGCCGGCACCTATCGTGTTCGCCGACTTTCTACGCGCATTTCGGTTTTCGTACCTCTCGCGAATATACAATACGCCGGAGCACTTGTTATATTTTCTAATATATATATATATTTATAAATATTATTCGCCGAATTCTTATATTTCTTTTTTAACCGCATGTATAATTCAATACGTTCGCTAGTGAAATGACTAGTGCGCGCATGTACGGAATACGTTTAAAGAACACACGAACGTGTGGGACTCGAATGTCGGTCGGCGGGCGCAATTGTCGGGCCCCGTAAACACGGCGGAACGTGTCCCGCCATTCAGCGCGTAACGCGAAAAACGTGATGGGGAGGGGGAGAAACGACAACCCGGAGACCGAATTCGGACCGTAATTAGTTCACGCCGTCGGTTAACGCGGTACGGTCGACGTGACCACGAACAACGCCAGCAGCAGTAAGCTGGTCGAACGTGTATCGAACGGGCCAACGTACGAAGATCGCCGGCGACCCACCAGACGACGGAAGGAACTGTGGGACGGGGCAGAAAGAGGGGAAGGGCCCGACCGTCCCCTGTTTGTCGGTGCCTCGAAAGCGTCGTCGTCGTACTTGCCGACGATAC
Organism: Geopemphigus sp. TES_GeoC_2020; assembly: GCA_025469175.1. Taxonomy (NCBI): domain Eukaryota; kingdom Metazoa; phylum Arthropoda; class Insecta; order Hemiptera; family Aphididae; genus Geopemphigus; species Geopemphigus sp. TES_GeoC_2020. Next base: position 10,172 of record JAIPRN010004839.1, read on the forward strand.
GTATTCGTTAAACCGAATCGAGGTGGCGCGGCGGTTTTTCGCGTTCCGGTTAAATCCAATCCGTCTAACCTTTACGGCCCACGCCGTTGTTCAGGTCCGTTCGCGTGGTTCACACACATCCACGAATCGGACAACCGCCGGTCTACCTAACCGCGTTACGGATATCGATTACGTTTATAACGCGCACTCTCCCTGACGACCGTCAACCGAAAACCGCCGTAGGCTTCGGGACGTTTCGTTCGATAATATCGCCGCGTACGACCTTCACCCCCCCCCACACACACACACACCGCACCCACTCGCCCTTGACGATGATAATAACGATACGTTTTCGTCGTAACGCGAAATGGCTCGACGACTTGAATTGTTCGCGAATAATTCCCACACGTTCGTCGAAACGCGCCGGCCAACCGTTCGCCAATTATCGTTCGAATTAAAACGCATTACCGCCCTCGTGACCGTTTTTATCGGCCAATAGTTTGTTCGATGATGTCTACGTCGGTTGTTGGTCGGCGGTTGTTCTTCGCGGACGATCGGCCGGTACGAAGATATTGTCGATCGCCCGGTGGTACCGGTGAATGGCCTTGTCCGTTCGAAACGGTCCAAACGAAGCGCGCCGCCGAAAATTAATTTAATATCGATAATTACCGCGGGATCGGAACGACCGGAATCGGATTTTCGCGTTCAAAACGGCTGTACCCGGCCACGGTAATAATATATATATATATATATATATTGTATTTCCGGTTTATTGATACGGTATTACGACCATACGCGTTGTTCGTATGATTAACGATGGGAATCGTAGGAAATTTCCGGTAGCGACGGATATATATATATATATTTTTAGCGCACGGTTAACCTTATTCGCCGACTTCGGGGGACCCTTTACGTCTTGCCTATTATTACGCCCGCACAATGAAGCGCGCAGCCCGCGTATTGCGGTATCTCTGTTTTCCGCAGAATTCGGCGGTATTAAACGACTATAATGGCCAGTTTCGAACGGTAATTTATATATATATATTTAACTTTCGTTCGTTATTACGTAAACACGGACGCTCCTAGAATCGCTCTGGTTAGAAATCGCGCGCTATATATATATACGTTCGTATAAATAAACGCGAGCCGAAAGGGAGAACGCGGTTTCGTGTCGCGTCTATTTTGAAAAAAAGTTTTACGGCGTTCAATTAAATAACGATCCGAAATATGGCGCGAATAAACGAATTTCAAATAACGACGATTCCTTTACCCCGCGTCCGTCCGTCTCTCTCCCCTTGTTTTTTGCGCCGAACGCAATTATTTATCGTTGTTGAAACGCGGGCGAGCGAAACGTTACTAATAATAGTTTCCACTTTGCGCTCTTCAAAAACCGTAATCAAAACAACGGCGAAAGTACGTCGCCGACGCGCGTATTATTTTCCCGCCGGAGAATCGCGTAATAATCGCGTGGCGTCTGTTTCGTTGTTTCTTACAATTTTTACTGGATCGCGTCGCCTTTCGTTCCTCGTCTCCGTCGAAAATAAATAGAAACGTCCCGTATACGTAAATACGGTATTAATAAACGTATTCGTTTATTCCGCGCTCTTTTAGCGGAATATCGTTTTCGCCGGACGTATTAATACACGATTTATTGACGTTCCGCGTTTAATCGTTATTTCCGTGTGTATATGCGTACGCCCCGAACGTTTTATTTTTTTGTTACGTTAACTTCCGCGTATTACCGTCGTCGCGAAAATCGTAATCTCTATTGTTCGATTTTTTAATAACGTTTTTTCGTTGGAAGGACGGCGGGTAATCGTCCGCACCAAATCATTTATCGGATACCGGAGAACGAAATCAAATTGCGTAAATTCCACGGTTACCCAAAATGAGCGTTGTAAACGAACGAATACGTTTTATAAATAACCAATACGTGTGTTTAATACGCGGCGAGGAGGGGTTTCCCATTATATACATATGATGTCTGCAATCGTACAAAATATATCGTTCGCGACGGTTTATATTTATACGGTACGTTTTAAAAAAATGAAACGACGCGTTATTCGTCCGTTGATAACGGGAACAATAGTGCCGATGGCTGACGAGAAAAACGTGTAACCGAATTTGGAAAATTTAATAACAACGACGACGACGATAAACAATTCGACGCCCGATTTAAATTCGAATCGATCGCTTTTCGAACGTTTTAAACCTTTCGCTGGAACGTTTAGAATTCGTATCGTTTTCATTTATACGCTGGACGCGGTTGTACCCCTCTCGCTTTACGTTTCCGAGAGTTTCTCGGGATCTCCCCACCCGGCGTGGAAAACAACGGACCGTCCGGCACGGAGGATTCGGATAGTTTTTCGTTTTGTTCGCACACTGTGCCATTTATCCCGTCTATCCCGAACAGACGGATAACCGTGGACGATGACGCGAGTAAATAGAATTGTTTCCAACGCGCGTTACGTAATCGCGCCCGTTGCCAGTGTGTGCCATTTCGACGATCTCGTTCGCAAAACTTCCGCCTTCTTGCCCGCGCTTCTCTCCCATCGAACAGTAAACGCCCCGAACGATACGATCGAAATAACAACCGTCGACGAATCTTAATTTGGTCGGACGCGCGTAATCGAACGATTATTGTGCGCGATCGTCCCGAATTCGTTTCGGCGAGCATACCGGTGGCGTTTAGGACCGCCGAACCGGAATTACGTTGGTTCGCGCGAAAACGACCCAATCGGTTCGTCGGCGATTTCGTTTATTACGCGCGCGTAAATATACACCGCGTAATGTATCCGCGAATTATAACAACGACTCGAGAAAACACCGCGGCTCGTTAATAACAACGGGCAATGGTGAAATGTAGGAAATTCCGCGGCGAATTCTCGGCAAGTGAACGTAATTAGTTCGTACAAATGGCTG
>JAIPRN010004840.1:0-13071 GCA_025469175.1 Geopemphigus sp. TES_GeoC_2020
CCCCCCCCCTTTTGTATGTGTAATTCCACTTCGGAACCTGCGAAGGGAGATTTCGTTCACATTTTTTTAAATTGTCCCAGCTCTTTGCGGGTCTTCTATTTTTTCCTTCTTGTTCGACAATAATATCGATAACTCCCCTTTTAACGTATTCATCTTGTCCGTTCGTTATATCTAATATAATTTTTTTATTCCCGTCTCCCGGTTTTGTTATTTGATTTTTTTTTTCACTCGTCTTAGCGTTATTATATTAATATATATCAATTTGCCTTTACCACATTCGTTGTAGATGATAGCTTCATTGTATTTTATTTTTGATTTATATGTTTTATACTTAGTTTTTCGGTATATATACTTAATTTTTTTTTTAAACATTAAGCTTTAATATACTATTTGTATATAACTTTTTAAAAATAGAAAAAAACATACGTAATTAACGTGTATATATATATATTTACGTAGTTCACGAGTAGCGATCCGAGTATAATTTGTGTGAGACTTATCTGTTCCGCGGCATTTTATTCGTCGTTTTATGGACGATCCAAGGACGTTGTATATTTTTCGATTTATATATATATATATAATAATACGCGCCTTCGATCAGTAGTAGTCGGTTATTGTGTCGTTATTTCGGGAACAATTCCGTTTACGGAACGATTAAAACCAGAAGCCCACTGTCCTCCCCCCCCTTGACTGTCTGTCGGCTTCGTTTTGGTTCGTTAAAACGGACGAGAATACGCTCGGAAAACGACGCGGCTTGTATATTATATTCGAGTCCTCGAAAAACGGTAAACGGATATTTAACACGACGACGATATGATGTTACGCAAAAGTCGCGTTCGTTTTTTACTGTAAACACATCGAGTTCGACGATTTTCCCGGGCAATAATAATTCGTGCTTCGGAACGCCGGGCGTGCTGGGAATTTTGTTTTCGGGAACGCCGTTCCAATTTCGATACGTCGAGCGCGCGCGCCGCTTGGGAATAAATTGCGTTCTTTTATGAAACGAATTCGATTTACAATTTCAACGCGCGGCGTTCCCGAAACTTGCGCAACAACACACGTATTAACCGTCCGTTGTCGATTTCCGCGCCGATTTATCCATTACGCCGCGACATTTACTAACGCAAACGGGCGTTTTCGGTTTTTTTCCCCTTTACCGTCGACGTTTGCGCCGGTGCCGTGACGATTGGCGATGGTGGTCCCGGCCCGTGGTCGATCGAAGGGTTTCACACATTTTTCAAACGTCGGTTTTGTTTTATTTTCAATCCCGACCAGCCGGTCGTTACGAACGCGCGCACCGTCTGTCCGGACGGATATAATCCGCGTGCCGATACCGAAAAAACCGTGAGAGAGTTACGTAGACATTCGTTTCGTAAAAGAACCGCGCTCCGGTCGGGTTTCCGTATTCGATAACCGTAACGACAACCGTCGGGTGGTTGTGGTAACCGCGGTATTAAAAAATACGAACCTACCGTTCGAATCGTCGTGTTATTCGTTCCGTCGTCCCGACCGGGTGTATTGTTTTTTCAGACGCTCGTCGTCCGGGCCACGGGACGACGACGGCGCAAAACTTTCGGCCGCTTTCCGATCGACGCGTGAACGACCGACGGAATCATCGCGGAAAACGTAACGAATATAAACGTTAAAGGGAAAACTTCGGCGCCGCGCGATAGCTACTTACCTCTACCTACCAGCGTTACGAACGTGTCGGGAACGTTAAAATACTCTCCGGCTGGAGAAACAAGGATGGGGCGCGGCGGTGGTATATAACTAGGGCCCGGCGGAAAGAAATTCGACTGACTGAAAACGTGTCGAACGAGTTTCAATTAAAACAAAAACGGTACCGTTTTACATCGTGTAACGCGATTTGTCGCTACTGTTGTTGTTATTGTACGTCCAACTTTGTGTTAATCGTTGTTCGTTTCTTTCGGCTCGCGACACGGACCGGAGAAACGTGTTTTATTCTTTCGAACAAACGGAACGCGATAATATTTATTATTATACGCGCATAGATATGAATTATACGACACCGAAAAATAAATACGTCGATTTCCTTTAGTTTTCTCTTTTCGTATACGTACGTTACTACGCAGACTGTATATAAATTATAGAGTATTACGCGTTTTTTCGTCCGTAGCCGCTACTTCGGCGTATTATTTACGACCGTTGTTTACATCCGTCGTCGATCGCATTCTAAACGAGTCGACTTTTAGATTTTAAAACGGGCGTTCGTTATTGCGCGCTACGTATTTGTAGTTACGTTATTTCAAATATTTATTACTTGCGCCGCGCGGCGACACCTGTTTTCGTAATCGGAGGCAAAAAGCGCGTGAAAATACCACCCACGAAAATCGACGTTACCGCGTACGACGACGTTCCACTGCACCCGACGTGTATTCCGTTCGTTACGCGATATGTTTTGTTATTCGACGGTGGTCGTTGTGTAACATCGCAGTATTATTTCGTATTCGCCTAGACCGCGGCTTTTGTTCGATAAAAAAAAAATGGCGTCGAAGCCGTATATAAACGGGATTGGATGGACGTGGCGTTGTCGTTGGCTCGTACGTATATAGGCGCGCGCGCAACTTTATTATCGCCAAGTTATTAGGTACCGTGTTTTTCGAATCGTTATTATAATCGCGATTATTAAGCGAGCCAACACCCCCGGCACGCCCGTAACGATCGCCGTAATTTTATCGTCCGTCCGCGAACCGCCGCCGTACACGAGTTGTCGTCGTCGTCGTCGTCGTCGTCGCGTGACGTACGCTAATCTTCGCGCGTGAAAAACACGCGTTATTCCTCGTGTAGTTTCGTACGTTTTTTACGAGCGCAAACCCGAATAGTCCAAATATGTTTTAATACTCTGTATCGTACCGGTTCGAATAGCCGCGTTCGCGTGCATCGTGAATGGCTCAATAGCCTGTATTCGTATCGTCAAAAGGACAAATTTCTTAATTACTTATCTACGTTATCTTCGTTCAATTATATAATTTAATTACTAATTTTTCCAGTCGATTTATTTCTTTATACATACATATGTGTGTATTTATATATATTACATTTATATATAAATCGATTACTAATCTCTTTTTTTTTTTTGGATAACCCTTGGCCACTTCGAAAGGGTTTAAGTTCGTTTTTAAGGCAACCGCGTTTACTTATACGCGGCAAACTTCCCTGACGTTCTCGCAGTCCGTCGTCGTCGATGTTCGCGTAACGCGTTATTTCCTTTGGCTCGTCATTATTTCGCGGTCCCGAAACAATTCGTTACGCTCATTACGGTCGGAACGCGCGCGCGCCTACTTGACGACGAATAATATTAACCGAACGTTCGCGCCGGGCGCGACTACCTACTGCACATTTCGTCGTCGGACCCGTTTCGGCGACCGACGGATATTTCGGTCCTCCGACCAACCGGAACGTAATTGGTTAGGCGAGCGTCGCGCCGCCGCGAAATACCGAACAGAAAATCGCCGGTATCGAAATCGACGGCAATCGCGAATAATAATGTCCCGGCGAACACGGGAAGGTGTTGGTGGACAATTCTCTGGGTGGCGGACACGGTCCAGTTGTAGTCATTGCCACCGGTATATCGTCGCGTGCGAAAACGTTCGAATATATATATAATCGGAACAGTTCGTGGACACGGCCAAAGAGAATTCGCTTTACAACAAAGTACCCGTCGTCCCTCATCGCGTTCAACCGAAAATATAAAAACCCGTCGTTTCGGTCGTTATTATTTTATATCGAAATATTTCGACGGGCGGGTTTCGTTTCGCGCGAGCTTCTTATTTTTTTTTTAACTATATTTGTATGTATATATATATATATATATATATATATGTACGCGACTATATACTTAGAGGGTTCTAAATATTACAGCACGACGGGGTCCGGAGAAATCCCCTCGAGACTCGACTGTTGTTGGCGCGTATAACGCCGAAAGTGGTCCGAGTTCTCTTCGGAAAGGGAAAACTTTTAATTCGCGCGCGTTAAATTATTATTTTTCCTTTCGGAATCACCCCCCCCCACACACACACACACACACACAACCCGAGAAACGTACGGCGCACTGTGGTGACGGCGGCCGTTTACGATTCAAACACGCGGCCCATTTCCCGGTCGGTCCGTGCGCGGCGACGACCGACGGCGTCGAAAAACGCGCCAATTTTCCGGATAACGAGATCGAGTCGGCGAATTTCCGGCGACCGTCCCTTCTTTCACGCCGGGGGAATATTATTACGGTACCCGAACAATCGACGCTGATTCGCTTCGGTGTCCATACGAGACCCCATTACCATAAACCCGAAACGCGATCCTAACCGCCGCCGCCCGAAGTTTACTAAAACTCTTCGCGGGCCCGCGCGTGTGTGTCACCATTGTCCCCGGAGAGTCCCTTGCGAACCGAGACGAGTTACTATTGCGCGACAACCCCGAAAAGTCCCGCGATTTGTTTCGTTGTGTATCGGTGTGCCGCGACGGTCAATTCGGGTTATCGTCAACGACAGCGCGTGCGGCGCGTAAATTCGCGCGATCGAGCAGCTCGTCGTCACTAACCGATCGTGCCGACCACCCGTTCACGTCGAAACCCCTAACCGTACACACGCTTGTTTTAATAACGTCGCAAACGCCCGTCGGCGAAACTAATCCGACGTACGGCCCGCGGACCGTACGATTTAGTCCCTTACGCGTCGACTGGCCTGCGCCAACGATAATTCCCGTGTCGCCGCCGTAAGGAATCCGTTTAATCGCCCGTGTTGCCAGCGAATTATCGTTAATAAATTAACGACGCCGATCGTTGTTACCGAGGTACGTGCGTCCTCCCCGGGGCGTCAGAGTCGTCGAAATCGGTCGTGTAGCGTGACGCTAGGAAATGTACCCGGTCGGCGGAGGGCGGCCGTTTTGTTGCGTTCCGCGGCCAAACGTCGGTAATAGAAGAAAAAAACAAACAACGAATACTACGTGGCGAACGAATATTTTACGAACCATCGTCCGTAACAGTAATTCGCGTACAGAACCGTTGGACAAGTATCGGGAAACGTCCCGAAAATTGCGAAACGTATGTTTAGGTTTCGTCAGGGGCAACGAACGCGAAACGTATCTTTTCTGTTTGGAAACGTTTTACCGATCGTCGTCCTAAAAATCTGTTCGGGTTCCGTTCACCGACGGGAATACGTCGAATCGTCTGATGATTACCAACGCCGTCGTCGTCGACTACAATTACGTATTATTATTATTCGGACGAGGGGGGGTAGGTTTGGTTGGGGGGGTGGAGAAAGAAGGGAATAATTATGCCGGAAGTTTGGTTCGAACATTGGCGGAATGTAAACGGAAAGCGCGTCGCGTAATTTAAAATCGCGATAAAATCTACGGGCGGGGCCCGTAAGCGACGGCGTAATTTGGGGAACGCGCGACGACGATGATTATTATTACACTCGGGCGACGAAACAATGTGGAAACCACATCTGCGCAGTTTCACGGCGCTGAGGCCCGTGTTTTGTGTTTCGCCCCGGGGGAAAAGTTCGAAAGTCGCGTAATTTTCGCGTCCCCGTAGATTAATCCGTTGTTCCATCCGTCGGTCCGGGCGACCAGCACCGCCGCCGCCGCCGTCGTCGTTGTTGTTCCCGACCTATTATCAACCACACCGAATGTCACAAGTCCCGTGGTTCTTCTCACAATCGCGTTTACGACGAAAATTATGGCCGTGTCCGGTCAGGCGAGGAGGGTGTATACGCGCCGCGGACCCGCCGCACCCGGCTTTTTTCGGCCGACGGTAACGAACGCATTAGTAGTCGCGTTAGACGACCGTTAAGTCAAGCGCGCCCAGTAGCTCGGTTCGGACTTTTCCGAATTTCGAATAATCCGCTCGTACCGAAAACGGCCAATAATTCTACCGGCCGGCGAACTAGTAGGCCTTCGTACGGAAGAACAGTGTCTCGATTTTCGTCGTTTACTACAATAATCGGCCCGATCGATCGGACGCGCCGTTGACGCGACCAAAACCGTACGCGGCCAAATTACAACGACGGTTTCGCAATCGTCGTCCCGTGGCGGGAGGGTCGACGAAAACGGACCAGCAGCAGCACACTCGGACGTTGCGGACACAATGATAGATCGACGCGGCCGTTAAGTTAAGCCGCCCGCGGACGGCCGGACGGATGGATGGGTGTGGGTGGTTAAGTGAAACGGTTTCAGGCGATATAAATTGCGAACGGATCTCGCCTCGGCGGACGGAGGAACCAGCGTGTTTTAAGTACCTCGCATTCGGTTTAATTACACGGTCGGAACGCGTTTACCCTTTGCCCGAATTTTACGCCCGGTTTTTCGTCGGCGCTCGTGTTTTATAGGCCCGAATTTTCCACAATTAAAACCGCGTCGGGACGACCGCCGCCGTCGGGCTTGTCCGTAAGATTCGGCGGCGCTCGGCACATCGGAAATAGCGACGGACGGGTAAATATCGAACGGCCGTCGTGTCTCGATCCATTATCGTAATACCAAAACGAGAGCGTGGTAAATATAAATCGGGCACGTCGCCGCGACTTAACGCGACCGAATGGTAAAACGGTGTTGGGCTCGCGACCATGGCGCGTGGCGGCGGCTTATACGCGTATTTGTCCGGTGCTCTTCGGCGACCGTCACAAAGTGTGCGACCATTTTCGCCGTTGCGGTGACGCCCGGTAGGACGTCTCCCGTAGTTTGGTGGATGGCTATAGTGGTACTACGAACGGAATTTCGGCGCGCGCGATAAAGACATACGTCGGCCGAAATCGAATCGCGACGAAAACGATCGACGTTCGCCGTTGTGTGCGGTACACGTAACACGACCATCTCGTTCCAAACGGTCGGCGTGCAGCGCGCGCAACCGCGGCGTTTTTTCGTTTTTACCGATCGTCGTGGTTCCGTTCGGGTAACCAACCGGCGTCGTTCCGCGGATTCGAAACGTACCGTCGGATATTCGGTTACTCCGATCCCGACCGCAATAATTACCGATCGTTTTCGACGACGTTGAATCGTTGAATGGTGTCGACAATATACGCGGAACAATCGCGAACGTTTTCATCATCCGCTGTTCCCGACTTTCGCGTAAATGTGTCGCGTTCACGGACCCGTGATTTCTCGCCATCGTGTCGAATCCCTTCGGGATAATCGTCGACGAATATTTCGCACGTATATATATATACCTCTGTCGTTTATTCGTCCTCGGCACATCCGTAAATTCCGGCGAATCCTACGTCATCGAAATCCGGCTTCTTATATTCGCGGCATCTATTATTCCGTCGGGCTAAGCCGGTGGCGGTGGTCGTCGTTTAATTTCCTTTTCGAATTCCTCGGCCGCCGCCGTACTCTTTTTACGGCCCTCCGTATTTCATCGCCGCCCCCGCCCGCTGTCGTTCGTTCACCCCGCGAAACCATTTTTATTTAACCAACCGTCGTCTTATCCGAACCGAATTTTCTTTTAAAGTTTACCCGACGGTAATCCGCGATTAGTTTCGTAATGACGCCGACGGATCACGCTATTGTCGTACAATTTTGCCGCGTCGGCCCGACCAACGATAATGAACAACCACCCGAACGACGATCGTGTGCCCGTTCGTTTCATCGTCGGCACCCCAAACGGGATTCAACGCGAATACGCGATTCGAAACGAATTTTTGCCATAATAACGAGTTACGCGTGTTGTCGCGTACGGCCCGTCGATCGACGATTCGCGCACGAACCTTTTTCTAAACACACGGGCCCGTCGCGTAAACTACGAATCGTCTTTTCCGAAAACCAACACAACCGGTACATACTTCGATCCACCCGAACGACGGACAAAACCGTCGTAGACGTTCAGTAGACGACGCGATTCGTTTCGTAACGAGACCGCGCAGACGTGATAACGGCGGTTGATCACCACTATCGCGCGCCGCCGGTACATTTGGAACGAGAACAAGGCGTACCGAGAGCGGCGTGTACGCCGTTTCTACTATTGTTCGTTGAAATATTCGCGTCGATACGAAACGCGCGGACGACAATCGGTATTTTTAGACTTTTCGTACGATACGTAATTGGAAATATACAAAGACCGACGTTTAATGTTTATCGCGTGGTACGTAGCTAATAGATAAACCACGTTTCGAGACGACGGAACGAAATATGAAAAATAATCGACCGCGTTTTCTCGACGACGAAGTTTTTATTATCAGCGCGCCCGTGTGTGTGTGTGTGTGTGTATGTACACACACACGTACGCGCGATTAACGGTCGAACCTAAAGTTTCGTCGCCGAATATCAGACTTTTGGCGATCGAACTCGGAAAATTGTTCGAACGTAGAAAATAATACCGTCGAATATTGGCGTTAGCAGTGCCTTTATTCAAAGGCGTTGTTGGAAGTGGAAAAATGTATCGCCACCGCGTCGCCCCGCTTTCGGTTTATACATTTTCCCGTATATTTTTATAATCGAAAATTTAAAAACGCGCGCGCGTATATGTGTGTGTTTAATCATTTTTTAACCGGGTCTAGTTAAAAATATGTTTTGGAGAGATAATCTTATCGGCATTCGTCACCCGTATAAACGACGTGTTCCTGGCGTTAATTGAAAAAAATACAAACTGGCCGCGGCTTGTACAAAAAAAAAAAATACAGAAAAAACCGTCGTATCTCGTCCGAAACTCGCCGTAGCCGTCGTGGTTGCGCGCGGCCTGGAAACCGTCAGTGTCGGCCTGGGTTTGACATGAATGACTACTATACATAACGTCGTTCGCGTTCTGTCCGGAGAAACGACGAAGGCACGTGTACGACGTCCCATCGTTCGGAGAGGTTTTTCAACATTTTTTTTTCGTTTACGTTATTACGCGCGGTTTCGCGTCAGTGGCGCGTTCCAATCGGGGAATCCTATTCCGTTTATAGCCGCGGTCTAGCGCACGCGCGTACACTATTCAGCGGGAATGATAGTTATATATATATATATATATATATAGTGGCGTACTTAGACCTGAATTTCGGGGGGAGGTATTTTTAAATAAATTTGACCGTAACGAAACAAGACGCATTATAAACTTTAATAGATTATTAATTTTTAACGAACACGTTATATTATAACGTGTATTGAATTTTAAAAATAATTTAGTTTTTCTTTATTGACTAAAAAATATGTCTTGTAAGAAATTCGTTTTTTCTAAAAACTTTCTTGGGTGTTTTATCCCCCTCCCCTGTTAGTACCCCACTATATATATAGATATCGACGCGGGGACGCGCGTGATTATCGCGAACGTCGGAATCGTTCGAAACGTTGGGTTCATTTTTTTGAAATCGACGTTTCGTTCGGAAATATTTCGCCGTAAAAACGGTTTACGAAAATTCGCTGTACCACCGATGTGGTTCTAATTGTTCGTTATACGTTTACCGAATCAATTATTCCTAACCCGTATAAGGGAAATAATCGGTTGGTGTTTTCAAATTTTACGATATTCGTCGACGTATATTCGATCGTAATTATAAATAATAGGACACGAACCGCGCGGTCCGGTCGCGCGAATATCGTTTCGCCCGGAACTGAACGAGAAAATTCGTCGATGCCGCCGTTTATCGGTTGTACGCGACGGTGTGTGGTCGACGGTGTACAGTAACGGACAACGACACATAGACGACGTACAGTCGAAAGAAAGCGTCGAAGTGTCCTTTTTGAAGCGAATTCCGTTCGAACGACGAACTCGGATAAATATCGGTAACGATTACCCCGAACGATTGTCGCGTATTTCGTCGAGCTCGTTCCGTGCCGCGCGCGTATCGGTTTTCCGTCGTTGTCCGGGTCGTGTCGCACACCGTCTAACGAAATCAGGGCGACGATCGACGGGATCGATCCACGACGTGTTTCGCACGGCGTTTCTGCTAGAAAACTCGAATTTAAGCTAGCGTGTACGTACGTAATATATAAATAATTACGTGATCCAAAACGGATCAAAAAAGTTCCCGACGCGAATAGATTATGTCGTACGCGCGGCGTGAAACATCCGAAAACTTCGTGCGGAATACCACCACCTCTCGGGCGCGACACGTATATATCCCTTTGTCGACAACGGATTTGACGGGAAAGGCCCCCGGGTCCGTCGAGTCGTCGTTATTCGTGTGTTCGGCGTTAATTCTCGATAAAATCCCGCCCGGAATTCGTTCGTGTTCGTAAGCCCGGTACGGTTTTTTTTTTAGGTTTTTCGAAAAACCGTAATACTACCGTTAACGGAACAGTCGAACTCGGCATTTATAACGTTTTTACCGTAATACCGCGATGTGTTCTCAGGGTCGATGAACGCGTTATTCGCCGCCGTTGAGCGGGGCGGGCTTTCATAATTTCGCGTACAATTTGAAACAAAACCGTGTAACGATCGCGGTACTCGCGCGAAAACCGCGGCCAACGTTCTCCACGCGCGCGAGAATACGTTCGCTAACCAGTTACGGCGTTAGAAGTTACGCTAGAAGTTGCTCAGGCGGCGGTAACTTTTAATTAACTAGCCGCCGTAATTTACATATAAACGGATTCGGCCGACTAGTTATTATATTATTTTACCGACGGCGCGCGAGTTGGTTTAAACAATTTGTCAAAGCCGTTTTTCAGTTTACCGACGAAAATATTTTTACGTTCGAGCAACAGCGGAAATGGGAACGGCCGAGTGACAACCGTTTTACGACGACGACGACGCGTTATTTCCAAAAAATAACAATACGAATACCTTTTTCGCGTCCCGTTTCGAACGTGTTTACGTTTAATATTACGCCGCGAACGCCCTCGTTTCCAGCGGTTCGTGTACGCCGCGCCGTTTTTTTGTACCGTAAGACTAGAATAATGACGAGCCGCTTCCACTTTAGGCAAATGGTATCGTTACGCGTTTCCAACGTACTATTTGTACATTTTCGCGAATACGGAACGAACGGCGAAACATCGCCCATACCGACACCGGTTCGCTATTTAGTAGTTTTTTTCCGACAACTTTTAAACGGAACAATGGTTTTGATTATTAGCCGACTTTTAATACGATATTCGGTTTATTGTCGGCGAATTAATTCGTAACCGGTTCGTTTTCGATTTCCCGTGTTGGTTTAGTCATCGGCTGGCCGAGAACCGAATGTCGATGGCGTAGTGTGTGCTTAAGCGAACTTTCGCGCTCGCTATAAAAATATGTTCGCGTGTATGACGGATATTCCTAGTGGCTTTCGTTAGCCGGAACCGGTTGAAAGAAACGTCTAGCGACGATAAACGGGTTCGCCGAGAACCGGGAAGAACGTTTATTGTTAACGCCTCCTTAGTAGCCCGCTCACGGATGGCCAGTATATCCCCGTTTGTGTAAATCACGCGCGCGATCTCTACGGGGTCCAAACGCGCCCGTCCGTAATATCGCGGCCGAATGAAAACCGTCTGTATAATTATTACGTTTCCGGCGCGAATCGACGAGGTAAATAATAGCGCGCGGGAGTACGCCGAACACAGTGACGCTGTCGAACTTAAACGGTTAACGCCGTCGTATACGTAGTGGCGGGCACGGTGAAATGGGCGTTCGGTACGGAATCGTTTCGCGGAATAACGCCGGCGTGATTAACAATAAACGAATAATCGGGAACGCGTAACGCGAAATCGGTTCGTTTTTGTTTTGTTAGCGACACCGCCGCGCGCGAAATTAGCCGCCCGGAAAAAAAAAGGACGGCGTTTTTATCGTTTAGGATTTTGAACGTTACGAGGACCGCGAAAGTATATATCGAACTCGAGCGTGTTCGGCAAAACCGATCGCGAAAAACGAAAGACAATTACAACAAACAACCGAAGCGGGCAATCGGCCCGATCGCGAATAATCGCGTCGTTGCTGTAAGCGTCGTCGTGTAACAGCCGCCGTTTATTACCGGAGTTCGCCAGGCCGAAGTTTTTCCGTTTGAATCTCGACGTAGATAACAATTTACGGAGAGCGTGTGTTTCGGGTAGATTATTATTGCCGTTACTGTATCTCGACGATGGGGACACTCGTATCGTTCGCGTTCGTCGAAAAACGGATCGCGATTTCGCCCACGCCGTATCGGCCGTTTTTAATCCCCGTTCGGTACGGCGGCGACGAATTTTCGTATTGTTTATCGGCGCGATAATAACGATAAAAATTTATATTTTTCGAGATAACCGGACGGCAACCGTTTATATTGCCAATATCGCCGAGTCAATATTTATTTCGGCAATAGAAAGTAAACACGCCGCGGCGGTCGCCGTTATTGTGAAACCGACGCGTATATCTGTCGAAACGACGTTTATTTAAAAAAAAAAATAATAATAATAATAATAGAAAACAAAAACCGGCTTTTCGGCGTGAAACGGAGTCGAGTATAAAAAATACGTATATATACACGCGCCGGTGTTTTATAATATATTTATTACTTTTTTCGTCTACCGACGAGACACTATATGGCATCAGGTGTTTGCTTTATTTCGACGGCATCGCGCTGTCTATATGCGTTCATTAATCATTTATACACATGCATGCACATATATATATATACGCGCGTGTGTGTATGTTATATGTACACACACACACATATATATATATACACGCACGCACGCGCACACAATATAATACGTGTACATATATATATACGCGTTTCACACTCGACTACGTTGTGTGCGCGTGTATAATATTATTCCAAGTTATCCGGACACGGTGTTTCGAAATAACAATAATCCATCCAACCAGTGTTTAAAGCCCGGCCACGTAGAAGACGAGAAGAATATTGTACGTTATAGAAAGTGTATATATATACGCGCGTGTGTGTGTGTATACAATATGCGCCGTATTCGTGAACAGTTTGTTGGATATTAATGATGAACGTTTAACGGGTAAACGTAATTAACGCGCGATAAAAATGCTTTCCCCGAATCGATTGTTGTACGACGCTATTCGATCTCGTTATCCGTACGGGGTATCCGAGTTGCGCGTTGTGACGGGAAAAATTGGAATTTTAGTCGAATTCCGGGGGAAGTGTGGCCCGGGGGGGAAACGAATCGCGCGAAAACCGCCGCGCTCGGTGATCCGGCTGTACTCGGGGGGGGGGGGGGAGT
>JAIPRN010004841.1:0-13069 GCA_025469175.1 Geopemphigus sp. TES_GeoC_2020
GAAAAACGCCGTTGTATTTTTAAAAAAAAAAAAAAAAAAAAAAACGATTTTCGTATTTGCGGCATTACGATTGGGCCGATTGTTTTCCCGTTGTTCGGTCAAAGTACATTTTCGAACGTTTACGGCCGACGAATTCCCGTGGCCAAAAATAACAGCCGAACGCTATTGTGTATACTGATCAACGGAGAGTACGAAAACACGAAAAACCCCTTACAACTCGGGCGGCCAACGTCGTTCGAGTTTGGCGCTTTTTGCGCGGATTTATTTTCGTCCCTCCGTATTCCGTCGTTAAATATTGTCCTCGTCGTTTTTCGACCGAAGTCAATAAAAAAACAAATACCTACGGTTTTTTTTTTTATATTATAGGTACTTTTATTCGGGTTTCCATCGTACGTTTCGGGGAAAAAAATTTGGACGAAAACGGTACGTTAAAAAAATATTACTAGGCACACACGATTTCGTTTTACGTAGCAATATTGCCGTTTTTATCTTTTATATACCGCGCTCGCACGCGCTCTTGAATTTATTACGAACGTACGAAATTAGGGGGAGAGAAAACGTCGACGTTGTTTGCGCAATTAGAGGTTCGCGTTCAACTCGAGTGTAAAATAAACGATAAGCTCGCCGAGTCGGCGAATTTCGGCGACGCGGCCTATACAAACGGTAACCCGTTTACGAACCGAGCGTAATTCGTTCGTCGTTATTCGGCGTTTCGATCGCGGCCCGTTTTCTAGCGGGCGCGAGTGCGTTCTCGTCGTGTATCGTATTTTCGTAAAAAATAAAAAAAAAAAAAAAACGAAACGAACGAAACAAACGGCGGCCGTATTGTCTGAGAAACGTCGGGAAATGCCCGATCGGTAATTAAGGCAGCCGGGGTTGTGTTGGTAGGAGGAAGAATTATAAGCGAATAATAAATATAAACGATATATAGATATATTCTATAAAATATATATTATAAGGTATATTCTATATATATATATATATATATATATTATATATAATTCTGTATATTTATATATAGAAATAGACGATTGTCGTCGTCGGTAATTTTCGTCCTGGCGAAAAATCCTGCCACCCGATGTACGAAACGCGGCCGGTAAATATTTGCGGACGAAAATATTCTCCAGACTCGTACCGCAATATCGTCGAATTATCGATACAGGTGCGTCAGTCGGCGTGTTCGTGTTTATAAATATATATTTACGAATACGTCGCGAATTAGAAAATACGAGAATTGTATAACCCGATTAGCCGTTATTAACAAAAAAAAAAAAAAAACCGAGAAAAACGATTAAACGTCGTATTTCGCCGGTCCCGCTCGTTTTTCCTCTTCGGCGCCCGTCTCGGACCGGCGAAATCCTTCGGGGGGGCCAATGCCCTTCGGTATTTCCGTGACCAACACGAGTTTTCGTTTCGTTAATATTTTCGTCCCGGCAACGGTGCGTCCGTTTATGAACGTTACGTTTGTCCCACCGACTCATTCGCGTCGCCGCCGACAAAACATATAAATACGCTCCGTTTATTCGACGCCGGGGGGAATTCGTAGTATTGTCGCCGGAAACGATCCCCGCGGACGTTCCGAACCGGCCGATCTCCTCGACACATATCGGTTCCGAATAGCCGGCGATTATTCGTCGTTCGAATAATACAACTCGAACGGGGTACACTCGACCGTGTGACGGTCTCGCCCGTTTTGTAGGTACGACCGGTGAAGCGGACCGACCGTTCGTTTAATCGTCGAACAAATTCCGTTTGTTCGACCGCTAACGTTACTCGTTTCGTCCATTCGTACGAAAGTTCACGTGGTGGTGGTGGTGGGGGGTTGTTTTCGGTTTTTGTTTTTAATCGGGCGTATGTTACCGCGAATTTTGTGACCATATCGCCTCGTTACCGGCAAATGTGTGTGCGTCTATAATTCGTTACGGTCGTAACCGAATCGGTATTATTTTTTTGATACACCCGACGCGAGTTTAATTAAGTCGGGCGACGAGATAGCGGCGGAGTACCGGGTACGTACATTGTAATCGTTATTAATATTCGGAACGCGCGTACGAAAATTCCTCGAGTAATTACTAGGGTTTCGGGTACGGCTTAACGGTTCGATTAAATATAATTGCGATTACAGGGCGAGCGAGGGGAACGCGTTAAACGGCTAGTCTCGAAGCGCGCATCTACTTGGCCCGTCCCGGTAATTCGCGATCGTAAACGTTACGGATAGACGCGCGTAACGGTCGGCCGCAGTTTCGGGCGGAACGTCCGTCGTTCGCCGACGTTTAGACGGTTTTCGGACGATTCGTGAACAAAACCGACGGGCCCATGTACGACGTTTTCGGATGGCGGTGTCGCGTATATTTGGCGTGTAACAACGAGCGCGGCGAAAACGACGGCCAACGAATAGTTGGACCGTAAGCGGCGGCCGGATGATGGGATCGGACACGCGTTTCGTAGGGAAAGTTTATCGAACAGTATCGGGGACACGGGCTACGTCGTCCCGTCGTCGTTTCCGCGCGACCAATACCGGAATCGGTCACGGACCACCACACAACAACCCGACCGGTTCATCCGTTTTCGGTGGTCGCCGACGAGAAAAATGCCCACGGCGTTTCGACGCCGCTCGGACGACCGCGTTAAAGTACGTGAACCGTCTCCGACGGCCTACCTACAAAACGTGTCGTATTCGGTCGATCTCACCGGGAACCTAGCCGAGTGTTCGGAATATATATATATATGTGTTTCGTTTAACGCGTGTACACTTTACCCACGCGTATAGTACATTAACCATTTATTACCACGTTAAATCGGACGGCGTGTTTTCGCGCGAAACCGTTTTCCGGCTATTACTACCTAATAACGCGAAAAATGTATATATCCGGGCCCGCGTTATTCTACGCAATACCCGCGCAACTAGAAAAGAGAAACTTTTTATCGCGGCCCCGCCGGTCTGCTCGTCGAACCGAATAATCGGAGCCCGTTCGCTATACCTACCGGCTACAACGGGACGTGCACCCGGCAACGGTCGTAAACCGAACACGATATAACCGCTGGTGTCCGGGGGACTTTACGGTCGTCGTAAATTTTCAAACCGTCCCCAATCGGTTCCCGCCGACCGCCACGACGATTCGGTTACCGCGCCATGTCCGCGGACCGTGGTCGCCGGTGTTTCCGGTATATCGATACGGCGGCGTATCGTCGAATATCACTACGTAGTAGATTTCGGACGCGGTACCGAAGAAAAACCACCGACACGCGCCGCCGGCGTGAAGCACGTCTGGTGTATTGGCAGGGATCGTCCGACGCCAGCCCCGGTGTGCTTTCGTATTCGAACACCGAGTCGAGACCGTACGCGACCGATAAAACGATTCGCGCTATCCGGTCGCCCATCCGGATGGAACGTAAACGACAACACTCGCGTTCCGTTCCCGCGCATATCTCGAAGTTTACCGGGACGAAATACATTGGTGGCCGGCCGGCGGAATTACATTTTTCGTCGATAAACTGCCCGGTGGCACGGCGCTCCGAATAGACGATTTTGATACAGTCGCGCGTGTGTTCGGCCGTCCGGACGGTATAAAATTCGATTATTTTCGAAAACTGTCGGCGAATGGTGTAGCTATTTTTCCGAATTCGACGCAAAATAATATCGGGTTAGGGGGTGGGGGGGGAAATAAGTTTTATCGACCTAAAAACGAAAAAAACTAGTCGTAAGTAGAGAAGACCCATAAAACTTTTGGTTAAAATTTCGTATTGTCCGCACTAACTTCGTTCCGCCACTATTAGACGTATATTTAAAAAAAAAAAAATTCGATTATTCGCGATACGTAGCGTACGTAGCGTTAAGTTATCGGCGCGCGGTTCGTTTACGTTCCGTCGCCAAACCGTCGTCCGAAAAATGTTAGGCAATTTTTCGACGACGACGAACGCGAATCGGCGTAACAATACGGGCGGGGTTTCTTATTTAAATTTTTTCGTAAACTCTCGTTCGGTAACTTCGGGAAACAGCTTTGCGCGGCCCCGTCGCGTACCGGAAACGACCGCGCGCCCGGAATACTTCGATCCGTGCGAACATTTCCCGAACTCGGTTCCGGAGAAAACGAAAAACGTTAGCGCGTTCTTATTCCCGGGTAAATCGTCCGGAACGATCCTTTTTCGATTGCGATTTATCGCCGTTTTCCGAACCTTTAAAACGATAGATAAAACGTACACAATTTTCGCTCGGAGCCAAATGCGAGAATGACGTAACCGTATTATACATATTACACGGGTGTAACGTCCGCGATTTCCATTCGACGTAATTCGTAACGTCAGTGTCCGCCGCGCACGAGCCGCGCCGAGAAACGTGCTCGGTTAGGTTGGACGATATTTATCTTTCGTTTAAAAGTCAAATTTCGACTCTCGATAAACGAAACGTTCTCAGGCAGAGGGTCCTCCTATCGTCCTGCCCGTCCGTCCGAAGAACGGTACGTTTCGGTCGTATTTGGTTACTCGCGATTTTTAAAAAAGAAATACCAACCAACGATGTGTCGGCGCGACGATCCTACTCGCGGCCCGTGGCTTATTGAAATGTATTCCGTTCGGACTCTCGTAGACACATACCGGACTGTCTGTGTCGGTCGGGAAATACGCTACGTGCGTGCGATTCGCGGCGGGTGTATAATAATAATACGCGTACCCGGCGCCGCGATTTTGGCTTAAAATCGCAATCGAAAAAAAAGTAACGAAGGCGACCGTGACGGTTGGACGTTGGAGTGAGGTAAACGCTCGGGGATTAACGGGAGACACGTTCGATTATCTGTCACACGCGATCGGGTATAGCCGACAGTTTGCACGCGTGCACGCCTTCTAGGGGCGAAAACAAAAAACAAAAATAAATATAAAAAGGCGAAAAAAATCTGTACGGCGTTCGTATAGAATAGCAACGGCGAAACGGACGGGAGCGGAAGGAATACGAGAATATCGTGGCGCGGAGAAATCGTAGTTATTTCACGATATCGACGATATTGAAATAACACAATTACGAGGATTTCGGGCGTGCTCCGAAAACGCGAGGAAAATATCTCCGCCGGTCGCTTAATTCGCGCGGCGAACGACACGCGCGACGTTTTACCGCGAAACGGTTGAATAACACGGCGAC
Source organism: Geopemphigus sp. TES_GeoC_2020 (assembly GCA_025469175.1). Lineage (NCBI taxonomy): Eukaryota > Metazoa > Arthropoda > Insecta > Hemiptera > Aphididae > Geopemphigus > Geopemphigus sp. TES_GeoC_2020. Next base: position 5,132 of record JAIPRN010004841.1, read on the forward strand.
GGTTCGCGGACTACGCGCCGCCGTTCCAATTCGTCCGCGATTCCTTCTTCGGCCCCGCTACACCGGCGCACGACCAGAGTGGCAGATTCGACACACTAACGCGTATCAGCGACGCCCTAGTCCGAAAAACGCGAGTAACCCAAAGGGTCGTTGCGTAAACGCGCTTCGTTGCCTAGAGGAACACGTCACCGGTGAAGCCGTTTTGGAGCGCTTGGATCGCCATTTTTGCCGGTTACGATAAACAATTACGCGAAGGGGACCACCGCGCCGTCGGGCAGACGCCGACGTTTGCGTTTCAACGGCGCACACGAAAGCGTATTTCAACGGAGAACGTAAATCGACCGGCCGAGGGCTACGACTAAGCGGAAAACCGTAACCTCCGGCCAAGAAGTTTAGGAACCCTTTATATTCGACCGGAGCGAATATGACGAGACAAAGGTACACGGCGAAATCGTTATTATTATTCGAAACCCGAGCGCGACTTATACGCGCGCGTTATTCGGCGAAATAATAATCCAACCGCACCGGCAAACTTAACTTTTCTATCCCGTCACCTGTCGTTCTGTCGGCGTCACGTCGTTTATATATGAACGTTGGCGGAGGGAATTTTTCAATTTTCCCCTCGTCGAGTAATTTTTATTATGTGCGCGCGTGTATAATGTTCGCGAATAGATGAACTCGAGCGAAAAACGTGTCCGTCGCAACTCCGCGAGTGACGGATGGATTCCGGAAACCGTACGCGGACGCGTGCGCGCGAACGTTTTATTTGTCAGCGAACGAAATGAACGCGGTTACGTATTATTACGCTCCGGTCGTAATAATCAACGATTACGTAAGGCGTACCGTCGTCGGGGCCGCCCCGTGGACGGAGGGACTTCGGAAACAATAACGTTATATGCCGAACCGCCGAAATATCGAACGGCGAAAATCGATATTTTCGATCGGGTCAAACCGACGCTACGATCCGGCCACTAGAATACCGTACGGTAAGATACATTCCTCCACCGTAAACGCCGAACCACGGTTAATATACGCGAACGACGAGAAATACCGGCCTCGGTGTTTATTCGTATAAAAGCGAACGAAAAATCGATCGGAGTTTCGACAGGACCCCGTAAAATAAAACGAACGGAAATCCCACTCATAACACTGGCAAATACGAATGACACATCCCCGGGGCAGGGGGGGGAGAGCTTTTAAAAGCCGCGGTCCTATTACCAGCTTACAAAACCTGTCAGGCCGCGGACATGACAACGCGGGAGAGACTAATAAGTTTTTCGTTCGTTCGGTCCTTTCAGCGCCGTTGGGCGTATAAAATAACTCGCGCGAGTTCCAGGGAGCCGTAAGACCGTTAGGCGGCGGCGAACGCGTAAATGGAAAGCGAATCGAATTCGGAAAAACCCGTACGTACGAAAACGGGAACGACGATTTCGATTAGCGAACCCGCCGGGAATAAAGAAAATCGTATAAACGACCGTGGCGACGGTGGACGATCAAACGAAACAGTACGCCGAACGTACCGAAATCGATCCGAGACCGGGGCGTTCGGTTCGGTGCTACGGAAACGATGCGCGCTCGATGACGAAAACTTAACACGGTTTATCGAATAGCCCCGGCCAGTGGACAACACGACGGTGTAATGTATTTATTTGGATTCGGAAGCGTGGGAACAAAGGCCGTGCCGTCGAAACTGTATACGTTCGGTTCGTAAATGAAATACGATCGGTGCGCTTGGGCCGAAAATAACGGCGAAATACGATTGGGGCGGGCTGGTGGGAAAAGCGGGACGGGTAACCAATTGGCGCGAAATCGAATGGAAACGATCGTACGCGCGCGAAGACAACGTAATGGCGTACCGACGCGGAAACCGTTGTCGCGGTTTCCCAAATGAACGCACGTGGCCCGCGGTAGAAAACACGCTTACCGAAAATTGCCGAGAATCGACAACGGTTTCGCTACGGTTATAAACATATCGAAGATCCCGCGTACGGAATACGGAACGTTCGTTACCCGGTAAGTTTCACGGTAATAAATTGTTCGGAATAAAGTAACACAAAGTCACGGGCGTATCGGTCCCGGTGACCGTTACGACGGCCGACGTAACATACATTCGAACTAAAAACGAAATACCCGCCCGCTACGGGATCGTTTTCCCACGACACAATACGAACCGTCAGCCGGATTTACAGTCGGTCGGACGATAAAAAATGGTGGCCGTACGATATTATCCGTCGTATTTGTCGTCACCGTTCCGTCGGCCCGTAATCGTAACCCGTCGCGTCGCGAACATATTGTTTTCGACGGTTCCGGGCCGACGTTTGCGAATACGACTTTGACGAATGTTTCCCATTTCTTCGTGGCCCGACTCCCTCCCGGTAGCGGAAAGATAAGTTATTGGATTAGCGGGAGTAGGAGGGCCGGACGATTTTCGATTTCGTGGTATAAGCGCTTTTCGTACGCGGCGGAGGGACAAGGGGAAAGAGTGAGCAATATGGAGAGAGAGAGACAACGAGGATAAATATACCGCGACCATATACTACGGATAGCGCCGACAAAGACGGCGGACGTTTTTCGCCGAATAATCCGATCGTACGCGGACGAGCTTGTCGGACGGTCGAAACGGAAGGGATACGATCGCGAAAAACCAGACGATAACTTTACGGAAAAACGACGGAACGGTCGGAAATGATCGAACGTTTTTCGCCGAACAATCACGTTTACCCACTCGTCCGGTACACCCCCGGGCGCTTATGTATATTTATAGAAATGCCCGCCGTTCTCGCGATTGCCGCGGATTATTTTCGCCGACGTTGATCATTTCTTACGTGTACCGTACGTTTCGTTGTCGTTTCTCCTCTCCCCCCCCACCAATATAACGTACTAACTCTCTCTTTCGTGTCGGAACACCGATTATAGTTTCGGGTGAAAATACGTACGTGTAACGACCGTATATTGAAACGGTATCGGCGAATTCCGTCGCGAACGCGAGCAAGCTAAACGTCAAGGCTGACGGCGTTACCAAACGAGGTAAACGTTCGACGAACTTTCCGCGGTCTTCCGGGAAAATGGACCACACCGCTCGAATCAAACGATAAACAAAGGGATTGGCCGACCACCAACGACGTCGTCCCGAAAACGGACACCGTCGCGGAAGGAACGACACGCGTAACGCGACCGGTGTTTGTTGGTTGGTCGAGCCCCTTACGGTGACCCGCGAACAGGGCCCAACCGTCCGTGAACAGAACAGTCGCCGTTCGGAAGTCGTCGGGTACGCGCTTTTTCCCGAGCAGAATGCCGTTAGGTCGAACAATACGAGTCGGGTATACTCTGTTTACTTCTCGTCGTTCTCGAAGCACGCGCGCTCGCCGAAATCGGTTCGACCGTCGGTTTTTGTGTCAAGTTCGCCTTTGAGACGATTCGATGAAAAAGTTGAAATCAAGCTGGCCCGGTTTGTCGTTCGACGGACAATACGCCCGCCGATTCGTCGATGGTCGCGCCCCTGTGTACGAACTCGCCCGGTCGACCGTCCAGTTTAGTTGGAAAACATTTCGGGACGCGTGGCCACGACCGTCGCACGTTACTCAATCACTCGTGTACTTGTCCTCGTACACGCGCGCCTTGTGTTCGATAGGTTTGACGCCGAAATCGCGATATTTTTTTTAGTTTAATAAAACTTATTAGCCGTATTCGCTCGAAGGAAAATGCGGTTCGTTTGGAAAACTCCTTATAGTGTAACCAAACAGGCGAAAACCGAAAAATAATAAATACACCGGTCGTATTGTGTTTTTTTTTTTTTATTATTGAAGACACTTGGCTGGTCGTTAACGATTATGTATCGTGGCGGGTGTTGGGCGTACGTTGTAATAAAAAAATACGATTTTTTCGTAAACTACCGGGGAGAAGTGGGTGGGGGGACGCCGTTAAAAAATGAACCTTAACCGGGCGGGAGACGGTACTGATAAAACACGGTTAGAGTGACGGTTTAGAGGGTTCGTACATTTTCCTCGTGAAAACGTACGAACGTATTCGAAATGCCGACGAGCTGTCCATAATAACAGCCGTAATTGCTTCCGATACGACGCGGCGAATAATAAATAGCGTTCGCGCACGCGCGTCGGTTGCTCGAACGTGTTTGGTCGATTCGACTAGTTTTATTGTTTAAGCGCCGCTGCCATACTCGTCGGATAACTAAACCGACGACAAACTATTCGCGAACGAAACGACGACGACGACGACGACGACGCCTAATTATGGCCGCGGGCGTTCGTCAATCGTTTTTTTCGCCGCGTAATCCGACGGGTTCTCGACGATCGTTACGCGAACGTCAAAAGTCGCGTCGCCGAAACATCCGAATACGATACCTTACGGGCGACCTATCCGCCGCGTGTTCGATAATAATTAACGTCCCCGAGTACATTTTCCGCGTCTCGTTTCGTGCCGTATACATTTCCCGCGTGACACGTATCGCGTGTGGCGCGCCGTAACGACGCGAACGATACGGTGTCAGGGGGGTACGAAACCGATGGGGGGACATCACCGTCGGTCGGTTGGCGAAGACGGACGCGACAGAATTGAACGGTATATTTAACGGGGACGTTGTTAAGAGGAGAGAAAAATGCGTACGAGAAAAATCGCCCGACGAACGGCGACGGCGGCGTACTATTAAGAGCGCGCGGCGCGTACGCGCACCTTTCCCGAAGTTTAATACGGAATCTCATTAAAAGTCCCGGGACGAAATTTCGTTTCGGCGGAAATAATAATATAATATTCTCGTAGGACGTTTCGCGCGTCACGGCGGCGCTCGGTTTGCCCCGTATCCGTTTGACGATCTCATCAGAACGAGTACCCGAATTAACCGCTTCATCTCCGCGAGCCACTCAAAGAAAATCTTAAACCCCCGGCCGCCGGGACAAATAACGAACGGTTTATATATATATATGTACGCGTACGCGACTTTCGGGATCGCAATTAAAACGAGAGAACTCGACGACGACAAGAACGGGAAAATAGTGAGAAAGTGTGTACACACAAAAGTAATCGTTTCGTCGGCGAAATTTAATTACGAAAAGGTGAAAACTTTACCCGCACCGTTACCGACGTTTTACCGAAATAATCGATGGCGGCGACGTAGGCCGCGTACGAATACGCGTTCGTTTGGGGCCTCACCCCCACCCCCTCAACCCGCCGGTTTTTCGTGAAATCGTCCCGGGCGACGGACGATACGGTAAGTCGCCGGAAACGGAAAAATCTCGTCGTTGCACACGGCAAACAACGAACGACGGCCCGAGAGTATTACGACGATCGGTTTAACGGGTACATAGTTTTCGAAAAGACCCCTTTACGGAGGACGAGGACGACGACGATAATAATAATAAGGAGTCGTGCACCTTCGAAATTTCGAAATTATCGTTCGGGGGCTAGTTTTTAACGGCGCGCGTAAATTAGGGACGAAACATGAAACTACTACTCGGCGAGGGATTTCCGAACGGGAAATCGGCGCGTATCCGATCGTAACCGATATTTTATACCTTAAACACCCGCCGCCGTCGAATACGTTTCGTATTGTACGATACGCGCGATATTATAATATACACACACACACACACGCATATATATATATATAGAAAATAAATCGGAACGGACGGGATTATCATGAATGGGTACACACGCGTATAACGACGATAAACGGCTTGGTTGTAAAACGAATATGTTTACGGCGATCGTAAAATCGCGACGCGTTTCGTTTACGCGCGTATTCGCCGCCCGGAGAAACTCGGACGGTTTTGCCGGTTTAACGAATTTATTTACGCACGCGCGTACACAAGGCGTGCCCCGGACAAACGCGATAAATTTCGAACGATCGTTACGGACGTACGTATATAATATAATAGCTCGAATTCCCCGACGCAGGAAACGACGGAACTAACAAAACGAAAAAACGTAGCCCGCCCTACACGCGTTCACCGGACGATTTCGCTTTTAGCCGTACGCAACGTGGCGATATTACGTTATCGTCGGTTTAGTCGGACGGTCAAATAACAATTCCCCGTCGAACGCATATTACAAATACGTCGTTTTCGCCCGTCCCGAATTCGATTCGTTTCCGCGAGACGTCGTCGTCGTAAAATATTCACGACGATTTTCAATTAATAATAATTTCGTGTCGTAACATACCCGCGCGACGTAACGCAGTAGTAAATCGCCAGCGCCGTGCCGTCCCGCCCACGCCCGGAATCACGTGAATTATTCAGGTACGTTTTTTCGGGGCGTTCGTACCGTACATAATATATGCGGCGGCAACCTTCGCGCAACAAAATCAACGGCGGCAGCGGCCCATGGGATTTGCATAATTTTCAAATTTCCCTCGCCCGCAAACGCCGCCCGGCCTGTCCGTAAGGACGAAATATTCGTTATATACGCGCGCGCGCGAACACGTGGTTCGCCGATGGTATACTCAAATGTTACGTACGTTATACGTGACCACCATATGGGGACGGTATTTCGCCGTCTCTTTTTTTACCGGCCGGTCACGATCGCGCGCGCGCGCGCCTAATAAACGGTTTACCACCAGCCGGCCGATCGACCAAACGACGCGAGCTTTCTCGCGGATTCAATGATAATATACATACGTCCCCGCGCCTAGTTGAATGAATAGTGTACCGGCGGACCACCATATGGAACGGGTTGGACGAAACGCGTCTTGACGATCGTACGCGAAAAACTACTCCGCGAAAACGACAACCCGCGCACGCAACGGTTTCGCCGTAACCGGCACGGGACGATTTATAACGACGCGACGTACCGCCGACGGCGACACGAATCCCTCGATCGCGACACGTATACAATTTCGAGATACGTTCGCGTTTCCCTCCGGGAAACCGACCGTGCACAGCTGGTCACAGCGTCCCGTCCAACAGTTTCCACCTCTTGTCGTCCTCTGTGCCCCCCTCCCTTGGGATATTGTAACGACGTGTAAGATAATACGCCCCACCCGTACCAATCCTCGTGCGCCACGCGTCTACGATCGTCCCGTAATAATATGTTTGAGGAAAGAAAACGCGTTTCGGTTCTGTCGATGTCGCCGAACCGTAATTCAACACCGTTCGACGCGTAATGTCGACTTAACGACCGTACTCGGAGTATACCGGCGCCGTCAAATGTGACGGCAACGCCGTTGCCCGCGAAATTTAAAAGCGACAAATCGCGTATATTAGGTACGGGAATCCAGCAACTGAGGATAGGACGTCGTTGCGGTCAGGCGGCGCTAAAAAGTCGGACGCCGAATAATAGCGAAGTAGGCGCCTTGGGTCGAGACGACGGGACTTAATGCGTGATTACGTCGCCGACCGTCTAGATATAGTCGAACGTCGTCCGTTCTTACGTACGTATCGCGTGAACGATTGTTTACGGAATTACTTTTGTATTTATTTCGTCGTCGTAGAACGTTTGGGATAAATATTGAAAACGTGAAACGAAAGACGCGTCGAACAGGGCGACGGAAAATCGCGACGAAGATGTTTTAAACAAAAAACATACAGTCGCGATATCGATTTTCGTAACTCGTACGTACGCGAAATGAAGGTTTACTCGTAACGGTGAACAAAAATGTCGCGAACGCGCAACGTGGTCGACTACACATACGAATATATAACGTAGCGAGTTGACGACAACGGCGAATATCTACGACGCGTAGACGATAATAATAATATCGAGAATCGGCGTCCAAGCACCGGGCCGTACGCTTTAAATACGTAGGCGCGCGCACGCGTTTCTCGACCGACCACTTATCGACGATAATTATTATTTATCGGCGTTTTCTTCGTTCCGACGGTTTCGCGCGCGTCCTTTCGCGGTTCCGGTAGCGAATTTCCCGCCGAACAAAATAAATACGTATCGTTTTAAACCGAACAAAAAAAAAAAAAAACGGAGCGGTAGTCG
>JAIPRN010004843.1:0-13067 GCA_025469175.1 Geopemphigus sp. TES_GeoC_2020
GTAGCGATAATTATGGATAAAATGAGGGAGAATAGACTTAGATGGTTTAGGCATATTATGAGGAGAGAAGATTCAGAAGCAGTAAGAACAGTTATGAAATTGAGTGTGGAAGGAAGAAGAGGAAGAGGAAGACTAAAGAAGAAGTGGCTAAACACAATTGAAGAGGATATGAAGATTGCTGGTGTGTGCGTCTAGAATGTGGGAGATCGGGGCAAATGGAGGTTTAAGACTAAGGTGGCCGGCTCCAAATAGATGGGAATAAGACGAGGATGATGATGATGATGATGATGATGACGGTACCTTATAAATATACTTTTTTATATTTGAAATAATAGTTGCAATCTTATTGGAAATTACAATATATTTATAAAAAGAGAAATTTAATTTTTTGAAAGTCGAGTAAATTATCAAAAATTTGATGTACAATTTTAATTTTGGTTTCATCCTTTCACCTTCCTTCAGTAAAAACTTTTTACAATCGTTATATAGGTACACACGTTTAATTTCGGAATGTTTTTTATTTATATAATTTTTAGAGCCATTTTTAGGATTTGCGATTTTCAAATTTTAATGTTCAAGATTTATATATGACGGTTTCTTATTTTTGAGTGGTGATTATAATTTAGTATCGGAAATGGGAAACTAACAAATATAAATTTGTATTTCATAATAATATGAAATGTACTTTTGTGGAATTTTTTTAAACTTTTTTATAAATTTATGTTTATTGCTTTAATTTGTTCGAAAACATTTTACACCGAATTTGTAAAACTACACTTTCAGTTGGCTGGTAATATCTCACTACGGACGCCTACTCCAATCTCAGCAAATAAAAGTTTTTTATTTTTACAGCCTGCCCCGAAGGATTTATTTATTTATTTTTTTGATTAAGAGATGGTTACGGTCACCGGTCAACTCAATGATTGTATATAAGGTGGAGTGGATGGGGTGAAAATTTATTGTATAAACCGTGTTCGAATAAAATGTAATACGAATTATCTCCTTTGACTGTCCAACGGATCGGATTTTAACATGTTACCAATTGTCATAATTGTAAAGAAAAAATAAAATAGAGAAAATTTTCGACCCGTCCGTTTAAAATGAACAAAATATTCAATTTTCATATTTATTTGGAATTTAAATAACGTCGATTGTCGTACTTGTTTACCGGTCTTTTTGTGACCAGGGTGCGAGAAATGATCACGGAACAAGATTGCGTCCACATCCGGGGCTTCCGATTTTTTCGTAGTAATCTTGCACCGGTTCACAGGACATTGTTTGGAAATGAACACAGCTTGTCCGTCGTCCACCATCCAATTGCTCAGACCGTTATACAGTAAGATTTTTTTCATCGGCTCGTCGTCGTATCGATAATTCGATGGCACGAACATGAGCTGATCCTCCACACGGTCCCCGTTTTTTTGTTCTTTTGGCCATCTCTGTCCAAACTTTGGGTTCTTTTTGTCTCTAGTCGGTCGCACCGTGCCGTCTAAAAATATATCGAAAATCACGTTTATTACGAATTATTATTCGTTACGCGTGAGTGAAGTTTTCATCACGCTTATAATATATTTTACTCGAATATTTTTAATACGTTTATATGACACGCGTTAGAATCGAAAAGACATTACTTATAGAGTTACAGATAATCATTTGTATCTAAAAACTTCCCTCCTCAAAATACTAAGAAATTTCGGTTCCAAATATGGTCAATCGTTGGTGACTTTTAGTGCAGAATAAATTTTCGTTAGCACTCACAAAAAAAAATAAATATTAAAATATCTCACAGGATGGTACCGTAAAGGTAGCAACAACCATCAATTTAACATTTCTTAACTAAACCCGATGTACTTTTTCGTTGATTCTAATTTATTTTGAAGGTTAGAAAATGAAATGTAACGAAAATTATGTTTGTACTTATGAATTACGAGCACGAACAAAACATTAAAATAAATATATTTCTATAAAAAAAAAAACAAATACTTCTATCATAAAAAAATGTATAATATAGTAATAATTACCTTTAAAATACCACGGTAAATGTGACTTGGAGATTTCGTTCGGTTTCATCACTAAAGGATCGGAAGTAAAAGGCATACTTGCTATCTCTGTATACATAATCTATACAATTTCAAGTATAGATAGTTGTTAATCAAATAATATTACGTAATTCAATCTTCATCAGTTGATCCAAGTAAAAAAATCGAATAGAATTTCTATTTGGATATATAATATATATGAATATATGTACGCTGTATATCGATTAAATTCGATCGTTTGTTTTTGAAACATATTGAAAATAATACTAAACGAAGTGTTTTAGATTGACATCTAAAGTTTGGCAGAGTACAAATTGTTTTTTTAGTCCAAAAAAAAGTAAGGGTAAAAAATATTAATAATATTATTGGGCAAAACGAATACATTTATACTATTTCCGACGTCGTAAGGAATTGATTTTTAATTTATAGTTTCGACATACACCTCCCTAATATTTTTTACATTTAAAGGTGTCTAGTACGCGTATTGTCAGGTTCAGTTATATAACGTACCTGTTCAGTGTAGTCCGCTTGAACTTCGGCGGCGTGCTGTAGGTGCGATCTTTCCGAGTAATGTCCGTCCTTGGCTAGCCAATAAGCGGTACGGCCGCTGTGTATGACAATGACGAACAACGCCAGTACCAACAGCCCGTATAGTAGACGGCGTATTTGTCGACCCGTCATGACGTTTAAGTACTCTTTTTATTCTTCTCGAGTAGACTTTCTCGTTTTTCTGAAATTGTATAGACATTATACCATTTCGATAAAATATAACACACAATTATATTGTAAAGCCCGTTTTCAATCCCTTTCAAACAATCGAAAAACGTTGTAACATAATACGCAAATTGGAATTTTGCCATTGACGTATAGACAAAACGGGTATGTTGCCGTATCACTATGCTAAATAGTATAAATCCCATCTTTGAAGATTGCGTGATATTACGCACTACGATCTTTATAAACGTGGCAATGGTATTTTCGAACTTAACGGCACGCCTGGCGTTTGGCGGTCATTTGATAGTGTGTGTAAAAAAAAAAGAAATAAAATGTTTACAGCAGTTATTTATTTTTAGAACGTAAACTAATTCCGAAGCTTTGAGAATTCATTAATGACCACGAAGTATTTTTCATATTATTATACTATCACGTGCGATGTACCTAAAAATATTACGCGCCTTTGAATTCAACGCGCTAAAAAAATTAGTAAAATATATGCTCATAATTATTGCGCTAAAATTCTCAAAATATACATTTTGTAATAAATACGCACTAATTTTTACGAAACAGTTGCTTAAACATTTGAAAAAATACATATCATACAAAATCCGTCGTTTTATTTATTCTAAGATTGTACTCTTATTAATGATTAATAATTTTCTTTTAGACACGCGTTTTAAATTGATTCGGTTGTGTAAATGCAAAGTTCAGTACACAAGGAAGCTTCATAGAAACTATTCGGTGCCTGCTTATGGGTGTGTAACATATACGATGAATTAAGACAGATAATCAACTTATATTTTGATATGCTTCCACTTTATCTTGATTAATATTTCGAGGGATGTTTAATAGAAAAATATAAGTATGTTTTGTTTTTAATGGAATTAGTAATTGCGTAATGTGGACAAGGATCAGGGTAAAACACGCATTGATTGAGTATTGCTAAATTAACAAATTTCCGTTGATTAGTGTAGCGTTAAAAATAAACTATAATTTTAAAATAATAAAATATAGCACAACGATATTATTATTAGTGATATTTAACGTATCGAATAAAATTAAATTGAACGAATAAAATACTAGAAAATGGAAATAATATTGTAAAACGAAAACTAAAATCATAAAATGAAAATCGAAATCACAATTCTTGAAAATTTATATTGATAATTTAAAAAAATCTGAAAAATTAAATCGGTATTAAAAAAGAAAATTCAATATCGTAATACCATTATAGTTAATCGTTGATCTTTATAATAAAACCAAAATAATTGAAAATCCGAATTAAAACCAGAACATTTAAATTTGGTTTCTTTCTCTGATATATATATATATATATATATATATATATATAAACTATGCAATGTACGCACGTATAATTAATAATATTGTGCCATATATTACTTTAGAAGTACGAGTATTCAAACATTCATTTTCAGCATACAAAGACTCAATTAGTATAACGTAATTTGTGGGATAAACTGTGTATATATATTGTACGATTACCATTTATTTACATTAAATATGTTAAAATGGTGTGTTTAAGTATATACAACGGTTATATATAAGGACAATACACTTTAACGAGTAAATTTTTGCTGTCAAATGTCGAGACTGTATAAATATACGTATTCATAAGACTGTATATATATGTATTTATTTAACACATTAAATAGAGAAGAATGTTGTTTTTGTAACCAATATTTTGCTAACCTAGTTCACATATAATAAACGCTTCAGAAAACACCTGTATTTATTGTTTCCGTTTAATAAGTTACAGAGCAAAATTCTATATACGTAAAATTTAAATTGTGGTGTCTGAGTTAAATTTATAGTTTAAACATCTTTTACAAAATTCGAAGAAAATAATACATTTTAACAATTAACGTACTTATTAACTTACCTACTAATCGATTTTCGAATTGTTAAAATTGTTTTACGGTAATGGATTCGTTAATATTTGTTACTAAAATTTCACCATTTCATTGAGAAATGATTAAGGCTTGAGTGTCCTGTTGTTATTAAAAGTAAACAGTTTGATGTAACAGTAAAAAGTAAAAATGAGTAGAAGTGAAGTTTTACGATACCGGAGGCTTAATTTAATTATATCGACTGAATGTACTATATACAAGATAAATAAAACATGAATATTTCAATAAATTTCAATACACGTGTCTTATTTGTTGTAATAATGCTTGCGTAAAAAAATTTTATAAATTATTTTATTTGAATAATATGAAGTAAACGATTGCTATTTCCGAAATGGTAATGGTAATAAAAAATAAGCTTTCAAATTTAATATACGTATATATATATATATATATATATACACGAGTATATATATGTATGTATGTATGTGTCACCGAATTTGATTTAAAACACAATAAACGTAATTATATAACACGTATTATATTAATACCATATAGGTTATTTTATTATTGTTCATATTAGTATATATTGTTATTTATTATATATTATATATAAACCTAAACTAACCTATATATATGGCGAATTATTGCTCAATACGTAAATATAACACAAACATAGGCGATGTTAATTTGTATTAGCTATCTGCAAATATTTAATATACTACACAAAAATTGCTAAATATGCACGCAATTACGCAGTAATAATCATTCAGCAAAATATAGTTTAAACAAATGTATTACGATCACGCGATTTATCATCAGCCTCACGACGAATCTTGTATGCAATCTGCCTCTTATTTACCGGATATACCTTCTTTATAAATAGATGGTAGACATATAAGAAGTTTCAGACTTATATATTAATTATTACATCCAAATAAAATAATATAAACTATTATTTCGTAAACAATAAAATGTTTTTAAAGTTTCATTAACAACTAATTATTTTTCAAAATTAATCGTCTAAAAATCAAATTGAACTAAAATAATTTTTATGGCTTTTTGCAATCGTAATCAACATATCTATATAAACTATGAGTGCAATTCAATAGGAGAATATTATTGAACGTCTATTTTTATTCTCGACTTTAGATTTTTTAATCCAATATTCTTTTTACTTGTCTTCTCTTTCACAATGATTTTCAAAATGAAAAAATAGTATTTTTAATAAGTCTATCCCTCTTTTTAATTATTTAAAAAAATATACTTTCCACGAGTCTAAAGATAAAGTTAAATTTATTGATGAATAAATACCAAATTGAATATCTTTTTTATGTAATTTGATCTAATAAAAGTTTAGGATTACTAATATAAAAGCTGAGTTATGTATTTATATTTATATTCATAAAAGTATAATTTCGTGTAAATTAAAAAAAGAAAGGTTTTTTCTATTTTCATGTAAGGTAATCTATGCGCAATGTCATTTGTTTATTGTCAATATTTCGTGTTAATATTTATGTACCATTTATTATGTATGTATAGGTTTTGGATATGACATCTAATTTACGAGTAAAAAAAACTTAAATATAGTTTTATTTATTTTTTACTCGTAAATTATTATATTATAATATAAAACATAGTATAAAATGTTCATTTTTTAATATTGCATACACTTCAAGTTTTACCATCCTATCAGATCTGTCAAATATAATTTTGTTTTGAATAGATCAAAATGATAGGCGTTAACGAGTTTGGTTAAAATTAATACATTCCATTTCAAAAAGCTCTATTTTCCCGATCGTTAAATTGTTTTCAAATAGTTAAAAAATTACGAAAATTTAGTTTAAGATGATTGAAGTATGTCAAATAAAAGAAGTACGGTTTTAATTAAAACTTCGGTAAGCGGCGCATTATGTCGCGTATTTACGATATATTATTTTATTTAAGAATTAAACAAACGATAATAACAATATTCAAAAAGTTATAAGTGTGTTTTCGACGATAAATATACAGTAAATATTGATTATTTGAGGTTTTTTTAAAAATATTAAATGACGTGTAATAATCACATTCGATAGTATACACCTTGTAAACAAAAATTCGATACGATTAGTATAAAAAAACAAATTGTATACTTGAATACGGCAAACGTATAATATAATTTTTATCTGATAAGTATTCGATATTTTCGTGGTATTATATACATATGCTGTATAGCATAAAATATTTGGTTTTTTTCTACGAAGATAAGGGAAAAAAATTCATTATGTGTGTGTGTGTATTTCACATTGCGAGTGTTCCGCCCATAATATTATAATATACATATATATATTATATCAAAAGATTAATTTTATCTTCGGGTCGATTGTTATGAAACATATTTAAGGCGAAATAAAAAATTAACTTAAATTTTACCTATCTACACGGCACTTAGCATAAGTGTTAATTTGTAACTACATAAACTTTATACTGTTGTATACTATCGTCATTGGGTATTTACGTTTATGGATATATACAGAACGTAGCAGGGCTAACTAATAAGTGATATACTGTAGAATTTAGGAAATATTATATTATATTAAATATTAAGCGAAGCGAAAAATAAATTTGTTTTATATAACGGTTTTTTTTCAAATTTCTTTCATTTGGTTCGTCAATTTTTCTTATATGGTTCGACTTCAAAACGGAATCGTTTATAGTAATAGTTATAAAATCGCGATCCAGACGTGGTGCGTACTCATACATAAAAGAATAGAAATATTTTTCATTTTGTTTTACATCGTTCTTTTGGAAAAGGTCGCTTACTTCTTATTACCGGATAATCGTTAAAAGAACAAAAACGCTATACCGCGACGCATTTCTCATATTTACAGAATAGTACAATAACATGTAATACTATACATAAAGGAAACGATAATTATATAAATATTTATACGATTTTATTTGAACGATTTTTCCGACATGTTGACCAGTTGCTTTATAAAATACTTTTATTTTAATATATATATATATATATATATATAGTCGATTTTATATTTTATATATCGCAGGTTGAATATAAAGAAACGAAATGTTTACCATTTCGAGTGGGGTCAGTGAAATACTCGTAATATTTTTTTTGCGACGAACAAAAATTGTATATATTATCTTATCTAAAAAAGGATGTACTCGAGGATGGATGACGGTATCGTCTTCTGTCACTGTGATGATTTTCTTAAATATTTTGCGGATAAGAATACACAAATATTCGTGTATTTACCCAGTCCCACGTTTCAATTAAGAGATCACGCAAAATTCGTTTATTTTTTCGTAATTTTTTTCTAAAAAAAAATACGTATTGTCGTTGAATTGAAAAAAACGTCACGTGAATATTCGATATTTTTCGGAAATAAAAAAGTAATTTTGAAATAAAATAATACAGTCTGAACGGAAAATTTAAAAATACGTATTAAAAATGTTTAAAATATATAGACGAGTTATTGTGTACATTAATAATTGGGTTAATTATTTACAGATATTGGAAAATACGGGTAAAATCTTGATCGAAAAATTGAAAACTCGGAATACATTTTTATTTTTTATTTCGATTTATTTATAGTTCGATTAAAAGTTCGTTTATTATAGACAAGAAGTGACGATTATTTAAAAACAAACGAGACTTTAAAATATTAAATAGAACAAAAGTTATTGCGTTTGTCAGATCTCCATGGGTCATTTTGTTATATATATTTTTTTTTCCCCGAAAGTATTCGAAAAGAACCTGTATGAAACGAAATAAGTTTTAACGGAATTCGTTTGATAAATAGTTTTACTATTTTCGTATTTTTCAATTAATTTTCTAAAATCCAATTAAATTTTTTAGCAACTTTGACTTTTTGCAATATTTTGTTAAATATATTTTGGCAAATTTTTAGGTTAAAATGTATATAATATTCCATTATCAAATAGTCCGCTGTACCGAGATATAAACTAACAAGTAAATTTGAATAAAATACCTAATTTATTTAATTCGAATTTAGAACAAATACTAAATACTTAACATATATAATATTATGAATACGTATTCGAGTAAATAAATAAATAAATATATATATATAAGTATTTGTAATACATTTCGAATATTTTCACGGAATTACTTTTATTGAGAAGAAAATTATATAATATAGAGAAAATGTCGATTTATTTCTTTTTAAAAAATCCGTTGTTGTGCAAAACGTGTAATTTTTTTCCTATTTTGTTCGGTCTTCGTTATCATTAAATAATATTTTCCATCCCCAATTTTGGTCTAGTACGAGTTTCAGTACACTTAAACAACGTAAAACTATACACGAATTAGATTTTCCGATTTGTCGTGTAAATTTCTATTGGCGTTCGGATTGATTTTCAGAACTGATATTCGTACGAAAGTTGACGTCCGGTTCAGGTTCTTAAGTTCGCCACAAGGCAGAGACCGTAAATAACGACGTCGTCTCTGGGTGCGTTTTAAAGATCGTTTACGATATATATATATATGTACGGTGAAAAAAATCGTTGGATTTCCAACAACTCACTTGTATCCGAAACGCGCGTCCAATGGTGACGGCGGTGGTGCAGGCGGTGCAAACACGACGATACTGTCCGCGTCACTGGCTGGCGCTATTCTACAACCGCTGGGCCGCGCGTCGCGGATATCCTCGTTGTCGTCGAGCTTCGGCGGCTGTGACGACGACGGACAACCACGCCACCGCACCATCGTACTACGTACACAAACACGCAGACACATACACACATATACACGCACACACACATACACACACCGGTACGCTGTTCGAACGACGGTGGTGGCGAAAAGAAAGTTTTGCCGGCGTGTGCGCGCGCCCGCGCGTACGATCGTCCGGGGCAAAATCTATAAGGCCCCCCCACCGCCGTTGTCACCGCTCACCCCTGTGCCACCCGTGGTTGCCTGAGCCCGCGGTTTCCAGGACGCTGATGCGCGCGCACAAACCTCGCCTTCACTCCCCCCCCTCTTGCCACCAAACACAGGATAACGTAAAATTATGTCTCGCATATAAACGCGTACTCGTGTGTGTGTGAGTGTGTGTAATGATATACACAAAAAATATCTGGCGCATTACTTCTTATTAATGGAAGCTTGGTGGGTTTTTTATTACGAAAAAAGTAGACAAATTATTTCAGACGAATTATTTATCCGACGAATTTTCCAAAAAATATAATCACGCGGATTTCGGTTTTGGTGACATTTTTGTAGACGACAAAATTCTCTATACTTTTTAGTAAACCATGGTATACGATTCCTCATGTGTCCACCCAACCACCTTTTGTAAACCAAACGTCATCAGGAGCGGTCACAAAGGAGGAGAACACAACGGTCTCAGAGAAAGTGGATACCTTCCGACAAAAAATTGTTCGAAAATTCCCCCCCATCTGTTATTTTTACGATTGTGCTATACATATTTGTTAACTAATTAAATTACGGTTTTTTTAAACGAGAAATAAACGTTTTATTCGTTTTCAATTTAAAATAAATTCCCAATTCGCAGACAGATTAATTACCGTAGCCATAACACGTATATTGGTTAATATAGTGTTGGTGGGCGAAAATAGGGGAAGTTAATTAATGACTCAACGTGCGGAGATTAGCTCTAGAAGAAAAGGGATTAAGCATTAATAGAAGTAAGACACAGTATATAGAGCATGAGTTTGGTGAAAGAGAACAAGTCGATGAAACGAGAAGTGGAAAGACAGTAAGCGTGGACAAAGTCGGGAAGGTTGAAAGTTTGTGAAAACAAAAAAATGATGAAACAGAATTAGGTGCGGATGGATCAAGTGGAGAGAAGCGTCTGGTGTCTTGTGCGATAAGAGAATACCAATGGGGCTGAAAGGTAAGTTCTATAAGAGTGTAGTGAGACTAACTATGTTGTATGGTTCAGAGTGTTGGGTGGTGGACAAGAAAATAGAGCAGAAAATGAGTGTAGTTGAGATGAGAATGCTTAGATGGATGAGTGGGGTGACTAGAGAAGATAGAATAAGAAATGAATATGTAAGAGGAAGCATAGGAGTAGTGTCGATTATGGATGAAATGAGGGAGAAGAATTGGATAGTTTTGTCATGTTATGATGAGAGAATATTCGGAAGCTATACGGTTATACGTTATAGCGTTGAAGGAAAAAAGAAAGAGGAAGACAAGGAAGAAGTCGTTGAATACGAGTGTGATATGTGGACTGTTGGTGTGTGTGTGAATGATGTGAGAGATCGGATCAAGTGGAGGTTGTGGACCAAGGTAGTTAACTCCAAATAATTGGGAAAGAGACGAGGAAGAAGTCAATTATATGTATTTTAAAGTTTCGTCATTTATCTGGTTTTTAAAAATATTTCGGTACGCAAAAGATTTACTGAGGTACTTATTTTTTACGAATGTTTATAAATCATTCAATTTTGATCGACTGTTTTTTGTTACCTGATTATATATTTTGGATATTAAACCGATAGTGAAATATAATTATTTACGAATTACGTTATTATTATTATTATTATTATTATTTATTTATTTATTTATCGATTTGTCAATTTACAATATTATTATTAACGATAACGATTATTATAATAAGGACATTTAATAATACTCTAATTCATACGCTTCGAAATAAAACCTTTTTATATTTTCGTTTTTTTTAGAAGCCTCCTTCCAAAAAGAATATTATTATAAGATTTTTCGAGTATTCGTCAAGTCGGATAGTTAATAATCCTTTTAAAATGGTTGTTTATACGTGATACAGCCACTCTCGAAAATGATTTAATTACATACAGTAACGCTTTTAACAATTCTGCCGAATATGTTTAATATACATTGTTTTTACAAGAAATCTGTCACATTTCGTGTACAGTATGTTTTATTCAAATTTTTTCGGATCATATTGCGACGACACTACTTATTAATTTCTAAATAATTTATAGCTCCAGGGGTTAAACGAAATATTTGAATACGAACTGAATTACTTACGAAATTTAAACGCGTTAAGATGAAGAAATAATAGAGACGTTTTTGTATATATATTTCCAATGTTGCGAAAAAATTTTTTTTAAGTATACATAAAATACTTTATTCAAATATATATGTATGTATTGCGCCTAATTATTAAGGCGGTTGGAATCTGATTATTTTGACGGAGTTTTATATGGGTAAGGGTACGCATTATTTTAGCGGGTGCATCGTAAAAATGATTAAAAAGTGTACGTGATTTCTCCTTTATTATCCGTGTGTCACTAAACACAGAACTATTATATTTTTGAGTGCGACAAGTGACTCGAAAATGTATATAATTCATTTAGTCCGACCTTAATCGAAAGAATTAATTTGCAAGCTTCATTGGTATTTATTCAAAGTTGTATAAGAAAAAGGTTTCTAATATTATTTACTTAATTATTTAACATAATCGATTACAATTTTATTTTGGAAAATTAAAGTACGTTTAAAAGGTCACGAAATAAAAAAATATTTCATATAAATATTAAAATAGACAAATTTGAAACATATTCCTTTTTTGTAACATTAATTATTTATTCGATTATAATGGAAATATTATCGGAAATAAATAAAATAGTATCTTTAAAATTGACGTCGTTCAAACTGTACCCTGAAAACTATTTGTGTACGTTATGTGTAAACAAAGTAAACAAAAAAAAATGATCGATATATTCGCGTTGTAATTTTTCTTGAGGAGAATAAAACACAAAGAATAATAACAAAAACCTCGTAAAATATTCATAAATATACTTAAAAAGGATTGACGATTGTTTAGAATGTTATGGATGTTTAAACGCGATTTATAAAAATTTAAACATGTGATTTTTTTTAAAACGCTCACTTTCAACGTTGATAGTGTTTTTACTTTTCTAGTCATACAGAATTAAATATACTATAATTGTATGGTATTTTTACAAAAGAAAAAATTATATTTTTCCTATGTTTGTTTAATATTTTGTGGATGTTTTATCATTTTTGATACAATGAAGGCCATTATTAAATTTGTTCAGAGAAATATAAATACTATTTATTTAATATCGCCTTAAATATTATAATTATTCGAGTAAAACGTATTCCTTTTCGTCAAGAAGATTCTAAACTCACAAACGTTTGTACGTAATGTATTTCTTAAATAATCAAATTGTTAAATATTCACAGCACAAATATTCGTGGACGGACAAAGTGAATGATAAAATGAACTAGATAATAAAAATAATTTATTTTAATATTTAAACGTTAAAAGTTAAATTCGGATTTTAGTTAACGCCATAAATTTAAATGTGAATTTTTTTGATATTTTCGTATAATATAATTTATATTTTTATATAAATAAATAAATAAATAAATAAATAAATAAATAAATAAATAAATAAATAAATAAATAAATAAATAAATAAATATATATATATATATATATATATA